>JANTCA010038616.1:4514-17461 GCA_024741275.1 Chironex yamaguchii
CTCATTGGCAAAAGGGTTTACTATGGCGCTCATTGGCAAAAGGGTTTACTATGGCGCTCATTGGCAAAAGGGTTTACGATGCTCAACCTACCAGCCTCTTCATTTTAGTTTTTACTTGTTACTCGCCATGGTCGGTCTACTGCCCTTGTTAATAACATCCTTGTATTTGAGTTTATGTTTACCAACTTTGTCTTCGCTTTGCTAACTTACCTTGTATGAGCTGATTCTGCTACCAAACCTAATTAATAGATTCGTCCAGCATGGTTTAAGAAGCATTATCAGCGCTTCAGGGCCACGGCATTTCTGATATATATGTATACCCAATGTATCTATTGTGTCCTTGGGAGGTGCCAATGGCAACCATAGGATAGATGGAGCAACGTTGATCAGACTCGTAAATCTTTAGCATATTGTAAACTCCTTATAACGTATCCTGTTATAACCTACTTCGGGTATAACGTACTAAATTATCCCGCCCTTGAATACTTAAGTGATGACATCATAAACATCTATGTTTGGAATTTCTTGATTTGAACCACGTATTTCGAAAGTGTGTCATAAAATGACCCCAATTGTCATGACCCCAATTGTCATGACCCCAATTGTCATGACCCCATTTTGCATAAGTATATATAAAAAATTGTTAGAGATACATCAATGCGATAGTCAGTTTATTCCCTATCAAAGCACTGTATGTAAGCCGATAATATCACGGTGGTTTCTATAGAAAATCTTAAATATTCCCTTTGCCATATCTCCAGCAATTCTCGTCATATTGGAATGAAATTTTGTGAGTTTGGTTTGGGGTTTTTTTAGTAATTCGACAATCCGTGATCAAAGTTTATATATTCTGAGCGTAGATTGTCGTCACGTTACACTTGACCATTCTATAATTACTTTGTTAATTCCATATGTGTTCTTTTTCTTGTTGTAGCCCTCAGACTGTTGGTGTTATTGTTCGTATGCAAAGAGAGTCAATCATGGTATTGAATCAACATGGCAAGGTATATTATTACAATACTTATTCAGTGCCTATTGCAGTTAACATAGGGTGAGAAATTGACAGGTTCTTAAGACCAACTAAGAGTGTTTAATCTGGGGGTTATTAGGTTACACTTGAACGTAGATGTTACTGATATATTTGAAGTTTGTGAAGAAAGGCTTGTGTTATGTTGAAGTTAAGACCCGACGAGAAGAGAACCAGTCGATGAATTAAGGCCTTGAGAGAAGGCCGAAACTGTTCGAACAGTAAACTACTTGCTTCTGAACTATAGTTATTTTTATTTAACTATGTTTGAAGTTCTTTTACTTTGATTGATTCGCTTTTAGAGTCAGGGTTTTGCCTCAGATGTATTTATTTGAACAATATTCAATAGCAATTCTAAGTATATACTAATGATTAGTATCAGATGAGAGAAGGAATGAATGACCGAAAGGAAATTAATCTAACTTTTGCCTGCGCATCCTTTTCCTTAGACTTAAGCTTGATATTAGAACACATCTTACTAGTGTATAGCATTAAATTAATTTAATCGTATGATTATATGTTAAGCGAATTTTTATTTAAGCTTTTTTGCCCTTTTCCTATATTGTTTCTGTTTTCTTTTGATATGATTTAGGTTATATCAGTCAAGCCCCAAGCATGTACAAGGCGAAAAGACAGGAACGCCGTAGCACTCGATTCAGAGCAGGTAATGAAAGAAAAAATGTAGATGGAACTTTACCAAGATAAACAAACCTTTGTACTTGAATTTGTAGAAACAAAATATATAAGAACTCTATCCTGCATTCGAAAAATAACTTGTAAAAATTTCTCTTTGATTCAAATTTTGCAAGTAGCGACGTTTTTACGCTAAGAGAATATATTAAATCAACATTTTGGACATACGAACCCAGAACTGTTTTGTGTCATGAGTTCTTGCTAGTGAACAGCAGGAATCTGCTCCACTCGATTTCATTTCAAATGTTCTAGTCTATTCCAATAAGCTGTTAAACGTACGCAAGATTGAGATTTTTGTTATTAATTAATCAAATGGGAAATTCAAATTTAACGTAAGTGAAACTACATCTTCGCGTGAAACCTGACTGGTGTGAGTCCAGAGTGGAAGATGAAGATGGTCAACCTGTCCGATGCAATATGATACTCCTCGAATGTTAGCTGCTTTCTTGGTAAGGGTTGCTGCCACCCATATCCCTTGGTCAGATATCTGACCACTTCCTCTAATAGCGCCGGTACTCATTTTATCAACGTGGGAGGAATTGAAAGCTTGGACGAAGAAACACCGACTCCGTAGTGCGTCTCACACTGCATTTCCGTGGTTGGATCCATCGAAGGACCATTGCATCCATCGAAGGACCATTGCATCTATCGAAGGACCATTGCATCTATCGAAGGACCATTGCATCAATCGAAGGACCATTGCATCCATCAAAAGGACCATTGCATCCATCGAAGGAGCATTGCATCCATCGAAGGAGCATTGCCTCCATCGAAGGACCATTGCCTCCATCGAAGGACCATTGCATCAATCGAAGGACCATTGCATCCTTTTTCGGACTCTACTCTCTACTCTCCTTCTTTCATGGGAAGGCAACTCCTCTTGGGAGCTTTCTCTCTCTCTCATCTCTTGTGCAGACTGGAATTTAGCTGCGTGGCCTAATGATGGAGCTTTGCCGCTCAGTAAAATGCATACCCATTGATAGCCTTCTTTTTTGTAGCGCCTAGTTGAACAATTAGCAAAAGCAACCGCCTTAACATCTCAATTTATGGAGATACAGTGGTGTTAGTCTATAAATAATACATGGCATATCGTCATTCGGTTTTTGTGAATGATCGTGAGCCGTAGGACATGCATAGATATCAGTTTATAGACACACTTATTGTGATACTTGGCCAATTGGCACTTTAGTAATGCAATTTTATATTATTTATAGAATAACCTTCAAGTGAGAGATATCGTCAAAGTTGTAGACGGAGAACACGAGGTTAGCTGTTATCTTTTTCATATGTATTGGTATATTGTAACTAATAAGTATGCGGAATTAGATTTGAGTTCACTATGAATAGTATGTAAATGCATGCGTGATACAATGAGTGTGAAATGGTTTGAGTGTTATGAATAACATATGTTTAGTAAAGAGTCTTAAACTTAAACCCTAACCTCTTAGTAACTGTGACAAGGAGATGAAACACGATGCTGCATAAATTAAGCAATAAAGCCTCAGGTTCACTTCAGTGGCATGTCTTAGACAGACGTTCTATAGCAGCGCCATGATTTGCTGGGCAAACAAAAGCAGATGAGTTAGGCCTTCAGGAGCCAGAGAAGCATAGACATGCCCAAACAACAGACAACGAGATTTAAGTGCTAGATCTCCCAAGGTATAATTTATCGGAGAAAACAGCTTTTATCTGATTGGTTCGTTGAAACGTTCACTATACTGTGGAATGAAAGTAACAATATGTGTAATAGTCTTCAACTGAAGTTGGGGCCATATATATATTACTAACTTAGTGAACTCAGATGTAATATTCTTATTTGATTACTACAGTTGACAATAGGGAAAAGCTTAATGAAAAGTATTTTAATATTGAGGCTTTCCTCAACATATATGTACATTTTCATGTTATTATTAATAGATTGAGTATATTAAACACATGCTCAATAATGTTTATTGCATCCATGAAATCAGCACGAGATTGATGGTCATTTATGTTGAATCATAGATTTTACTTTTCTTATTTTTAATCTGTTAAAGAACTGACAGAAAAAATGGGACTTGTTAATTTTTTTCTTAGAGTGTTTTTTATTGTTTATCTTGTCTAGAGTAAACAAGGAGAAATTAAGCATCTGTATCGTGGATTTGCTTTTGTTTACTCTAAACTGGTCCTAGACAATGGTGGTATATTTGTCTGCAGAACGAAACATCTTGTCCTAGCTGGAGGAGCAAAGGTAGGATCCTATTACTACTGTGACGTGCAGTGATTGGGTTGCCTCCAATTAAAACGACGAAAAATATTTAATACATTTTAGTACGATAGGGTTGTTTGCTTTGGTTAAATGCTTATACCGCGTATAATTTTGAAATATTTGTTTTTGCATGTCATATTTAAAAATGGATACAAAAAAATTTTCAAATCAAAGATTTAGTACACTTTCGTCACCCTCAATGACTGTTATTTTTAACTACAGCGATAGCTCTCTTTTGAAAAGGAGGAACGCAGAGATTTTAATGTTTGGTTTTTTTTCTGATGTATGTCAGAGATTTTTGCTTCTGAGTAAAGTAACTCAAAAGTTTATGAATATATCCTAAAAGTTTTACTGAATTTTGGTGTTCTGACTGACTCGAGCTAATTCTTTTTTGATGATTATCAATCCAAGATTCTGGATCACTTTTGAAATATTTGTCAATATTTGCAGTAAATTGAGCTGTTCATTATCGCAATCGAAAATGGCAGGAATAAGATGAACATTGACTTACCCTATCTGTGATGTTCTTCACTATTCTGTAACGTTTGATCTGCATCTTGTTACCCTTCTGGCTACTATGATCTAAAACATGACAAGCCAGGAGACCTGAGGATTTTTTAACACTTAAAGCAAACTATTAAATATACATAGATGCAAGTACTTTGTGCTTGATATAGGAGTATTATCTTTGGTGTAAGTCTTAATATGAGGTGCTTGACAAAGATCTGCGCTTTCCAAGTCTTTTTGTGTTTTAAAATGATGTCATCTGTTTCCATGAATAGTTGTAAAGTTAGCGTAATATTAATCTAGATGCGTCTGGAATGTCCATGTACATTGTATTCTCTATCGCCTTGTTTCTAATTCAACGACCTTCGTGGAACTATTTTCCATTCTCAGTTGCCTTGCGGTTGCTATTGGTGACATTATTTTGCTTACGTATTTGATTGCGTTTTTATTTTGTAGCCGCAAGCCACTCTTTTTGGTACTGGCATGGCACCGATGTCTCCAAGAATTGGCAGCCCAGCACGTGATGGATCTGGTATGTCCTGTTGGTTCTATTTTATTACAGGTTGTTTTGATGCCAGCTAGTATTCAAAACAAGGCATTTGTTGTATTCTTATGTGTCGAAAGCCCTGTTTACATGACTGCAGTTCTAAAAGAATGCGCTTTGCGTCTCCGTTTACACTAATCCTTCCCGCTGTACTCAACACGTCCACCTAACGTTTTTTTGTAAGATCATCCCTGAAAGCGTCCTTTTTTGAACCTATCTCGTTTCGCTTCGTGTTAGTAATTGGGAGTGTATTTTAGCACGGTACTATAGAAGATAGTAGAAAGATAACTGCGCCCCTTATGCCCTCTTTTGTCTATACCAGCAAGGGTTTTTGCTGTTTCAAGTTTTGACGTATGCACGTTGAAGTACGTGCATCAAACTCCGTTAGCAAATTGCCTAATTGAATTACTTCGGAGCGCGCATCTTGTGGGCGAAGGAGGTGTACTTAAATGAGACCCGCATCTTTTGATCTAAGCTGTTCTAAACTTGGACTAAATGCTAAAAGGGTAACTTTGCACTCTGTTCGATTATGTCCACTGGTCACTTTTGATCAAAGCAGGTAGAAAACTTGACGGCACTGAAACGGGGAATTGTTTCGTGCTGTGGTTTGACCGGATATTGTCTGTACTTCATGAGAGGCAGTTAAAACGTTGAAGTTAAAGAAAATCGTAGTGTAGACCCATTCATCTGACTTATCCCGGGAGGAGGGGGGGATGGTATCCGAAATAATTCCCGGAGCATGGGCGTCGACAAGGGCCCGCGAAAGGTTTTGCATATAGAGGGAAATTTAAATCAAGACGCGTGTTGGACGCACATTTATGAAATCTTTTAAGGACTTGTTTGTTCGCCAAGATTATCCTATTTTTGGCGTTTAATTCTATTGATTTAGACAGCATTATGCACGGGTTTGTTAACGTAAAAAGCCGTAAAGTATTCTTTTAAGTCATATTTTTAGCTTTTTATTGTTATTGACTAGGCTTACGCTTTTAGCAACGTAATTTCAGTGGTTGCAAAAGTTGACCTAAAAGTCAGCTAGCTCTTTTAAGATTTTAAGATAAACCGCATGGACCGGTGTTGTGTGTAGCTCCAGATCCCAGGCTGGCTGTCGATAGGCCTGTGGACCAGTGCCATTGTTGTTGTTTTTTTCATTGAATGAATATAAATTAACGTCATTTACTCTGTGTGCGTCATTTCAAAGTACTGGTTATGTCATTGTCATGATAACCATGTTGCCGTAAGAGTGATCTTCATGACTTCTATCAAGGATATTATGTTTTTGCCAGTGTTTGTTTGTTTGTTTGTTTGTCTGTTTCTGCTTGTTACTAATATAATGCAAAGAAATGGACGGATTGCAATGAAAATGTCAGAGGTCGGACATATCATAAGGGACAAATAATTTTGAAAATTCTCGACTTTGTGGACTCAGTGGAAGCCATGTAGACAGGAGCTTTATCATGACATGAGTCATATGCTTTTTATGAGCTCATAAAAAGCATACGACTGATGTCATGATAAAGCTCCTGTCTACAGGACAAATAATTATTTTTGTGATTATTCGGGTGAGGTTTTGGAAACTGCAACCACAAGTGTTAAAAGAATCTAATTTTAATATTACATTTAACCACAAGTATTGGAGGAAAATCCAGTGGGGAAAATCCAAAGGGGAAAATCCAATGGGGAAAACCCAATGGGGAAAACACAGTGGGGAAGAGCTGCCACTGCTGAATTTGGTAATGTTTGGTATTCATAAGTCCACAACTAGGAAGTCTGTATCAGGTAAACCCAGTTTACAACGACTCCTTTCTAGCACTTTTTAGTCAATTCTTGAAATCCCACCTAACTCTTATGACTTTGACGAGGTTTTATGCCCATTTCCGGTGGGTCCAGTTTTTTAATTACTTTTCCACAGCAACAACAGTATGACTATTTTAAGCTTTTAGGTAAGTGCCTCATTTGTTGTTTGTAAGATTGGCAAATAGCTAGAAATGATTCCCTTGTTATTAAATATCTAATATATGACATACTTTTTTCAGGTGGGGGTGGTCCTGGACGTGGCAGAGGTATGGTGGGACGTGGTCGTGGAAGAGGGTCCAGGGACATTCGTCTTATTGGACAAACGGTTCGAATTATCCAGGGACCATTTAAAGGCAAGTGTTGTTTTCTGTATTGAAGAGTAAAGGATAATGCTAATCTATGGCATTTGGAATTTTTCTCTATTCTGTGATTTTACTTTTGTGCAAGCTTATGAAGTATGGAGTCTGTATGCTCCTTTCTTAAGCAGGAAAAAGTTAATCACGAAATATCTTGGCAATGGCTGCATTGAAAAATATGTTTACAATGAAATTGTGAGTGAAAAATTTGCCTTTAGTTGTTAATATTGTTCATATTGTTACGGTTATAATGTTTCAGTCTTGTCCGACTCTGTGCGCGTGCGTGCGTGTGTTTGGCTGTGTGTGTTTGTGTATGTCTCTGTATGGGTCTGTGTATGTGTGTACGCGTATATGTGTGTGCATGCGTGTGTTTATATGTGTGTATGTATGTGTGTATGTGTATATATGTGTATGTGTATGTATGTGTGTATGTATGTGTGTATGTGTATGTATGTGTATGTGTATGTATGTGTGTATGTGTATATATGTGTATGTGTATGTATGTGTGTATGTGTATGTATGTGTATGTGTATGTGTATGTATGTGTGTATGTATGTGTGTATGTGTATGTATGTGTATGTATGTGTGTATGTGTATATATGTGTATGTGTATGTATGTGTGTATGTGTATATATGTGTACGTGTTTGTATGTGTGTGTGCATGTTTCTGTGTTGTCGTATGGTAGCGTATGTTTATGTTCGAGTTAAAATAAATCCGAATGTCTTTTTTGCTTCTAGGATACATTGGTATAGTTAAGGATGCTACTGAATCACTAGCCCGTGTAGAGTTACACACAAACTGCAAAACAATTTCAGTCGATCGATCCAGACTTATTGTTGTGACGTAAGTGCATCTATCTCACATTCACATCTAAATTCCAAATTATTCCCTCTTGTTGGGGTTATTTGTTGCCATTTGTGCCTGTTAACGGTGAATTGTAGCGCCTATAATTGAAACAAGACCATTATTAAGGACCCAAGGCATTGGATAATTAAAACTCTCGACTTAATAACCTTAAATCGCACCTATTTTAGGTTTAATGTAACGCATTCTTGCTAATGACGGTCAATATTAGCGGCCGCTCTCTTTGGCGTTACAAAGGTTCGGAATAGGTCATCTTTGGATTTGTAACTAATTTAAATATTTTTCGGAAATGTTTGGGAAAGACATCAGAATGATCATAACACATTTTAGTTGTAATAAATGATTTGGTATCTTGTAATCTGGCATCTGTAATGCCTAGTAGCAGGGACATGAATGCCATATTTTGAGTAGGATTACTAACAGACCCAGGTAACACGATACAGGATGGCTTTTTGAATCCGGTATCAAGAACCTATCCGATGCAACTTTTCGATCTGATGTCATTACAGTTACACGGTACTTGATTTTTTCTGTACCTGTTACATTTTCATTTACACGGTACCGGATTTTTCCGTACCTGTTACATTTTCTGTTACAAGGTATCGGAGTACTTCGTAGCCTTACCTTAGGTTTATCTGGTATAAAGAGGTATCCGGCAATACGGCTGTCCGATTCCGTGTATTGAAAGGTGCACCTGGTATAAAAAGGTAGCTGAGGCTACAGTGCTTTTGCGAAGTTTAAATCTCCGTGGTCTAGCGACTAAGACGACGATCTTGCAAATTAGGGGTTGTGAGTTCAAACCCGCTTCATCACAAACAAAATGACATTGGTGAGAAAAGGTAACGGTAGCCCACTCTGACAAAGAGCTAATCCGTAGTGGTTAAGTATCTGCGTCTTTTGAGGTCCATTTTCACTCCGTCAGGATAGAAGAGGTCTTCTTTTGTGTTTGAACAACACTCTTGGGTGAGAGAGCAACAATATTAACACGGGAACTCTTTCACTTTTGAATCGATCATTTCGATGACAGTTGATAGTGTAATCAATTATTACTAGTGACGTAGCAACTTGATCTGTTTGGCGAATAGTGGCCAGAGGGAATGATGTTAGCTGCCTTAATTTAATGCAGTCCTAAATGCACTTACTTGATTAGATATCTAAACCATAGATACAGCCCCTTGCTAATACCCGCACACCTCACGCCTAAATTGTTCAGGATTCAACACGTTTCTTTCTGCCGTTGAAAATAGTAGCCGAAGTCGGGCCATGTGTGTGGGTTTTTTTTGTTTGCTGACTCTCTTTTGCTCTCTTGTTTCAATAAATGTAGTGGACAAAGCAAAACTGGTGGTGTTACAGCGTATGGGCATACCCCCATGGGTGGGGGACAGACTCCTATGCATGGATCACAGACCCCTCTTTATAGTGGATCAAGGACACCAATGCATGGCAGTCAGACACCCTTACACGATGGTATGTAGTCTAATCACTCAAATGGAAATATTTATTTGGTAAAGCTGTAACGTATCTTTGATAGTATTAGGTCGCATTTTAATATTGACCAGTTGCTTTGATGCATTGAGCTTTAGGATGGAGTGAAAGTGCTAGCAGTTGACACATATTGCAATGACAGAAGGACAGACAGACGGACAGAGAGACAGGTAGTGACACATAGGTGGTTATTTAAGTATGTGATTGGAGGTTGAATTTGGAATAAGACAAACAATTGCAAAGACATGCCATTAGTAAAGATAACAATGAGTATTGTAAAAAAGTAACTATAATGTAAATGAGACGCTAATTCGGCAAAAACAGGACTGCAGACTACAGTGCAGTCTACATTTTTTACGTTCTGCTACATTTATTAAACCCAAAGTCAAGAAAAAGCTACTCCGCAGATGATATTCCTGTTCTTTTAGGAAACACGTGTTGACCCTTAAGGCCCTGTCACCTAAGAAAAATCAGTCCGCTTGGTCTGACTGGCCCGGTTTGCCGGAATTACTTTTAGTGATTAACTCCCATCAAGCGTAAGTCGCTATCACATGAGGACGGGGCTGGCCTGGCTACCAAAGATCTCACTTTTGCCAAGCAGGATATCGGTTAAACGAGTTTTTTTTCGTTGCCATAGCCCCAGGCCAGGCTAAGTGGGCTGAAAATCGTTGGAAAACGTCAAAGATAATACGGCCGTTATATGTTCACGATATAAATATCTGAATCTTGATGTGCGAGTTACTTTTCGCCCACCCCTTACGCCCACCCCCGACGCCCATCCCCGACGCCCATCCCCGACTTTGTATTTTGATGGTCTGCATGTTCATTGTTTTGGGTGATGTCATTTTATGTTACAGGAAGTCGATCAGTGCATTATGGATCACAAACACCGTCCCATGATCCCTCACGTACGCCTTCACATGTTGGTTATGGTGGAGCTTGGGATCCAACACAGCCCAATACACCAGCCAGGCCAAGTGATGATTTTGATTACACATTTGATGCTACTGGGCCATCACCTGTAAGGAAACATACTATTTTTGATTTTTGATTTTTAATATTTGGTTCTTGTTGTTCTTATTTAATTCTTGATTTTTATTTTTGATTATGTGTTCATGTACCAGTGTTCTCCTTGGAGCGTATTTACGTGGGGCCCGCTACGCTGCTCTCATATACCGCTACGCTTCCACCCCTACCGCTATGCCCCACAAACACACCGCTACGCAAACAGAACAAAGTTTTGAATGGCATCATCGAGAGCTGCATGACAAACATCAAACAACCAGCGAATGTGCTTTACAAAAAGCCAAAAAGGCATTGTACATTTCACCTCTTCCCCCAATGCCACCGTTTTCGAGCGACAATGAACCATTTTGAGATGAATAATAACGCCCAATTCACATCAATTGGCATCTTTTAGAAAGCCATGCCAGGGCATTTTCAGGTCAAAAATAGCGCGAGCTCAGAACACCCCCTGGACCCCAGTTGGATTTTGTTCCAGCCGCTATGCACAAATTTTTTCCCAGGGAGAACACTGTGTACGTGTGTGTGAGAGAGAGAGAAAGAGAGAGAGAGAGAGAGACTGGGAGGGAGGGAGAGAGAGAGGGAGGGAGACTGAGTGAGTAAGTAAGTTGGTTCTTAGCCTTTTCTTTCTTTTAAGCTCTTTGAGTTTTACTCTCTGGTTTGGTTTTTATTCTTGGATCATATTCTGTGTCTTAATTCTACGATCGTCCTTGGTCTGCTTACATATACCAGAATACAGTAACTCAAATATATTTACCTTCCTTGTTATTGTAATTCATTTTTCATCAGAAACCTTGTGATTATTACAGGTCCAGTTTTATCCTCTGTCTGTCTTCTCATACAGAGTTATGGCAGCACACCATCTCCTGCCACTCCATCTGGCATCAACTATGGGCTGTTTACCCCTGGAACACCGGTGGCTCCAGTCTACGGAGGAGATTCAGTGTTCTCCCCAATGGCATATACTCCGCCTCCAATAGTGGGTAACCCCCTCACCCCTGGTAGTGGACTTGCCCCAGCATCCCCAATGACGCCAAGTACAACATATGGTGATGATAGTAAGTACTTTTACTACTTTTTTGTAGTTGTACTCTTGGCTTTTCCCCTTTTTGACTTCATTTCCTTCTTACACATCGTCTTGATACACGTTCGTCCGTATGGTCATTGCGAGCTGTTCTCGACTGTCATGTTGATAGAGTCGTTACATCTCTCCTGTTAAGAGGAGCCATTTTCATAGGAGTAATTAAGCTCGATATGTCTATTATGTCAACTGGTTGATAGATCTGGGTAATTGAGTAAGCAAAGTGGTAATAATGCATTGTACTTTGATGCTTGCGGCTCGATACTTCAACTAAGATTAAATCTTCATCATTAGTAGGAAGCCGAGTTAATCCAAGAAATTTTTGGTCTTCCATTTGATAATAGTCAGTCAATTTTATTTAATTTTCTATGTAATAATACAATTTGGCGTTGTTTGTTTGTTGTTTGTCTTTGTTTTTCATGTTTGTTTGTTTTTGCATTTGTTGTTTGTTAAGTTTGTCCATTTGTTTATTTTTTGAATGTTTGTTTGTTCGTTTGTTTTACATGCGCTTATCATTTGCGTACTTAACAAATGATCCTCACTGATACTAAATATTTGTACCGTTTTTTATTACAGATGCGCAAGCTGATATTCCCTGGGTGACCACAGATATCGAGGTCAAGATTTCAGATGGATTTGAGGTAAGAGTGGTAGTTGGTCAGCAGTAAAAGACAACTTATTGATAAAACTTTCAAATCATTAAGCGCATTTCGTCCTTCGTTTCCACACTTAATTTATCTATACTTCAATGCCTATTCTTCCTGGTTTTTTTTATATCTTTTATTGTTGCCGTGATGTTAACCCGAAGCATTAACTCAAGACAGCCAGACATCAGCCTGCCACTGCATCACGACTCCTGTCGTGGTCAACTGCAAACGAAGCATTCGTCTAATACTCAAATAGCATGACAGCCTTAATGGTTGTTTCGTTTGTGTGAGAATATTTTGTATCTTAAAGAGTGAAAATAGAAAATTTAGTCAATAAACTGTATACGTTTATTGGACCATTGACTACTTGCTGCAAGGTCTTTTTTACGTCCCCCAGAAGCTTATGTTGTTTTCGGGGTCTGTCTGTCTATCTTTCCATCTGTCTGTTCGTTCGTAAGAAAACTGAAAACTTTAGCGATGTATTTTGACGAAATTTTCAAGAAGTGCCCACCCTGAGATAAGGAACAAAGGATTAATTTTTTGCACCTTTGGAGTGGTCCTGGTTTGGAGATAAATTTTCTTGTATTCTTTTTAATTGTGTTCTTTTTAATTGTATTCTTTTTAATTGTATTCTTTTTAATTGTATTCTTTTTAATTGTATTCTTTTTAATTGTATT
>JANTCA010038627.1:0-20042 GCA_024741275.1 Chironex yamaguchii
TTGGTATCACGAGACGAAACCCAGCGGTGGGTAAGGGGAAATTCATTAATTTTTCTGTGTTTCGCCTTAAGCCTTCATCAGTTTCAGATATATGTATGTGTACATAGTATTTGGTAAGGGCAGTTTTAGTGTTTTTGTAGTATATTTGTATTGTTTGTGGTGATGTGACCTGTTTTAATGTTTTTAATCTTGGTAGGCGTTCAGTAAAGTGGTACAGAAGTTGATACCGCAGTTGCCGACATTAGAAAATCTGTTGAATATACTAATTCAGGTAAGTGCTAACCACAGCCACAAGTACTGCTGGTATTAACTCCAAGAGTCGAAGAGAATGAAATGCTTTATATCGTTTGTCTGGTTTGACTTCTCTTGACTGGAGTTATTTTTCTTTAATGTACTGTATATTGGTGTCAACGTTGCCCCCGAGATATTATGTATTGAGCTTCATTCTGCATTGATTCAAACCAACTTTAGATATGTTAACAACTCGTTAAACACCAAATTGATTTTATTTTCGAGCTGTTCATAATTTGACAAATCTAATACCAAAAAAATTACTCCCATTCACCCCTATTTTTTGAGGATGATATTTATCAGTTTGTATATTTGTGGTTTTTTTTCGTGGTTAATGCTGTCTAATTGTTTCGGCACAATATCAATATCAAATAGCTTTGGAGCTTTGTGTCACACCTATGGTATTTAGATCACACCTTTCTTCTGATTTGACACTTACAGCAGTAGTACGTTCAGTTGAGGAGACGAGCTCATTTTTTAATTCTTCTTCCAACCGCCATGCATGTTGTCTGTTATGCATCTTACCGTGTCCCATGACTGTCGAAATGGCTGCATGTCCTCTGTTTTTCTTCTTTTGTTACAGCATTCTGGAATAGAAAAGGCCTTTCTTTTCGATGTGGTCTCCAAAATTTACATTGCTACAGACAGGTAAGTGAAGAACTCCATTTTTCATCATGTCAACACTAGGCACTGTTTTATAGAATCATACCCTTAACAAACGAGAGAAAGAATTGGACCGTCAGAATAAGTTGTATTTACTGATGGCTTTTTTGTAAGGTAAGCTTGAAATTTATGTGGAATTTGGATCTGTGAGTATGTCATTTTTAGTTAGGTAGACCGAGTTACCTTTTGTCAGTGACATAAATACAGGTGTATAGCTGCGAAGTTCTAAGTTGAAACAGAGTGGCTTGGTTGCAGTCAGTGACCTCTGGCGCAATAATAAAGAGAGACTGTAGAGAAGATACTGAAACTTGGGTAGTCATTCAACCTTGATTGCTCGTAAAGTTGTTTGAATGTCTGTGAGTTTATACGCAAAGGAAAGGTCTCCTCTTTGGCATAGAACGCCGTGTATTAGTAGAGAGCAAGCCCAGCGTTGTGTTATGTTGTTGTTAGCGATTTCGTGAATTCATAATTGATGAAGGGGCTTGTAGAGCAATGTCGAAAGTTTGTGACTTCGAATTGCTAGCAAAGTAATCTTCAGTTGCTCGTGTTCAAAGTTTATGAAGCAACAATGGTCGTAATACTATCTTCATGCCGGAAATCATTTAAAGCGAGAGTTGGTAAGTACTCTCCGAAAATCAAAAATTGTAGAGAATTGCCAATGCCAATCATGTGTGGTATGGAGAGTATATAGAAGAGATGGTATGCGTTATGGACAGTATTACAAAACGTCATGAAAGAGTGTGGTACACTCGCTAAATTTCGAAAGTCTTAGGCATTAGAAAGGTGAATCTTTTAAATTCAAATTATGTCCGACGTTTAATTTTGACTTAGAAACATTGTCTCTTAATTTAGCTTTAAGAGTAGCTGATCTAAACGAATATCCTTAGCGATAATAACATCCTTGCCATATATTTGAATTCCTTTCAGAATATAAAATGTCTTTCTCATACAATCACTTCATAATTCCACACTGTTTTCTCCAGGCAAATATAGGGACAGCTGGATTAATAATGGACGTCTTGAACATATAATAACAGCTACAGTAACGATATCAGTAAAGAAAATAAGTCATAATGATAAAAAAACACAAAAAGTGAAAAACTATTAATAAAAAAGTTCAAAGTTAAAATGTTGGCTTAGTCCAGTCGTACGTGATTGAAATATGTTGTATGATGATCTGGTAGCTACCTTTGCTCTATTGTTAGTAATAATAATGATAATACTGATTATTATACTCAAAGTAATAATTATAATAACGAGAATGAGGATGATGATGATGGTACATGCCCTTTTTAGCTGATTGTGAACTTTACGAGATTTCTTGCAGAGTATTAATTTTCAGTGGACTTTTTTAAAGCTCTCCCGTAGACATGCAGTCATACGAACTTTGCTGTGATATGATAGACGTCGTCATTGACATCTCTTGTATTTATGGGTAGGTTGCTATATTAGCACCATGCT
This sequence comes from Chironex yamaguchii, assembly GCA_024741275.1. Lineage (NCBI taxonomy): Eukaryota > Metazoa > Cnidaria > Cubozoa > Chirodropida > Chirodropidae > Chironex > Chironex yamaguchii. The sequence goes on from JANTCA010038627.1 coordinate 2,416, forward strand.
ATTTTTACTTCATACTGAGTTTAGGAATACAGAATGTAAACCACCTTTTGGACACCTTTTTTCTGCTTTCCTTACCCCATCGTTTGTTTTTTTGTCAGTGTTGTCTTTGTTGTGGTGGTCGTTGTGGTGTTTGTTATGTTTTTGTAGGGTTACGTAAGACTACCTTGTGTCTGCTCAATTAACGTATTCGTTGCTCCAGATAGACGAGAGGACCCCTCGCCCCTTGTAGAAATACTTTATACTTAACAATTCTATATGTAGCCCAGGGATAGTAGGTATACCAACAGGGTAAGCTTCTTATGATAAGATTAGATTTCTTTTGTGTAAAATATAAAGAGTGTGCTCCAGGAATGCGTAGCATAACAACATAACAAGAAAAAAAAATACTCTAAATGTGTAGGAAACTTACGTGTGGGATAAAAAGTGAAAGATATTGGACCTTTTCGTCATGTCTCGTTCTCTTGGAATTTTCACCCAAGTTGTTATTCGGCCGTGAATGTTTTCAATTATTTTGCTTTTTAGACTACGAGATTACAGTGATGCGAGTGCATATGATAAAGAATCCGCCTCGATCATAAGACTAAATAATAGCACGGTTTTGTATCTGAGGGAAGTGAATAGGTGAGTAATTACACTGTGTCCCGTTGTTTGAGTGTGGATTATAAGTACACTGCTTTGTAAAGAGTAGCGTTGTGCCAGTATTGAATAGATAAGAATAACGTGGAAAAATAGAATAGATATAATTTGTATTCTACTTGAAAATAGGCAGGATGATAGCATGTGAACCAAATGATTGCAAAACGAACACCAATTACCGCAGCTGGAGATTTGGTTTAATCTATGTTAATTGTTGCTACTGTAGTGCATTAGTAGGAAATCAGGATACACGACGGAAAGTGAGGTCAGTGACAGTTTGTAGAAGTCTTCAAAAGGATTGTAGCCATCGGCAAAAGAAGTGTGTGAAATGGATTGCAACATCGTATTAACTGAGTTCAGGAAGTATCTCGTACACTTTGAAGCTGCATGTAAAGCGCCAAACGTGCTTCCGTATGAGGAAAGGTCGTTGTATCTAGTTGTATTATGTAACAATCTTACCAGGAGGGTTTTTTTAGTAAACAATTATCTTCCAGTTTAGAAATTTTACTATCTTCTAAATTTAAGGTATTTGGCTCTGGTGTGTATCTTACGAGAAGACAATTTTGAGAAGCAAGGTAAGGACTCTTAATAATAGCTAACCCCAAGCTATCGAAAGCGTAAGAGGACGTGTCGATTTGATTGGCCTTGTGTTCTAGGATTGCGATGTAATTATAACGTGTCGCTCAAGCCAACGATTTACGTGAACGATTAAATGACGTATTGCAAGGACGTGTAGAGAACAGAGGTTGACGTACACATACATCTCTTCAGTTTTACGATATATGAATTTCTGTATTGTCAAGTGTACTGTAAAAGAGTATCAATATGACGTATTTGTGATTAAACATTTTGACGTGTTCACTATTAAGCTTATAATTATTTTAGTATATACATATTAAATAAAACATTGCTAGGCGATACGTGAAAGCTTTGTGGTATTCCAACTTTAAAGTTGATCGTGTTTTATTTTTAGGACTTATTGATTACAATTTTCATTGCTTTCGACAAGCCATACAAGAGGTATGTAATTTATAGATTCCGTTGATTTGACTGACGACACAAACAGATGAAGTCAGTGTATTAAAGCATGGTCGTAACTTTTATTCATCGTGCATTACCCTTTTCGCTTTGGTCACCTTGCCATGGATACTTTAAAATAGTTGAGATAACTTAAAATCCGAAATGGTCTCAACCGATTAAAAGTAGGGAACGGTAACCCTCCTCCATTTTGGAGTATCAGCAATGGTGTTTACCTTCTAAATATGTCCTTTGTCTTAACAAGCAACAGTACCACTAATTGCCAAAAAGCGTAAGAAATCAAAGCAAAGAGCAAGCATTTGGAGGCTAGTTCTTAGGCAATTTTTTCAAGTGTACAATGTCTTTCTTTCTTTCTTCCTTGTTTGTTTGTTTGTTTGTTGAAATGTCTTGTTTTTTACGGTTTTTATGTATTTAAACAACTTAAGTTCCAACGAATGACGCAACTGAGTTTTAAATTTGACCTTTTTCGTTGTGGTGGTAAGCATGGACTAAATGAAAGACACTAACACGCCAGGCATTGACCCTACTTTTGTCACAATAAATCTCTTAAAATACTTTAGCGTGAGTTGTAAACCACTTTGCTACAGACAGTCAACAACGAATAGGATACCAAATGTAATGCAACTTCGTAACATGACGTCGCTTTACACAAGCATTGTAAACATCAAGCAACAGAAATGTATCAACTTAATGAATTACAGTTTTAAAGGCCCTCTTGTGTCTGTGTGTTAATTTTGTGTCTGTGTGTTAATTTTGTGTCTGTACTAACTTACGTCTTTAGGTGTTTGACCTCCGACAACAGTCGAGAGATTCTGTTGGTGCAAGCACTCGATTGGCAATTAATGGAACAATACCAGCGAAGGCAAAAATGGACGGAGCTGTGGTCGTGTAATGATAAAAAGCCTGGACTCACTTAAACCTGGGAATATTTAGTTTGATGAAAAGAATTCGCTCTAACGTGTGAATTTCACCATTCAAAGTTTGTTTTGAATGAAGGTGGTATTTCAAGGTGCTGCACGTGGCCTCATTTTGCATATTTTGTTCAGCAGAATAATAATAATATCATAATATACTTTATTTGGAAGTATTTGTCAGTAAAAGCGAGGTCGGCAATATATCCTGTACAATATGGCAGCGCAAAATTAGAGTATCTTGATTAGATAAAAGTATTGATGATAAATCTGTATCTGCGTGTTTGTATTGGAAATTTGTGAACGGGTGTATTACGAGACGGGCCTGTTTCCTGAACATTCTTTAAAACGTATTCATGTTGGCTCGTTTTAAGATCTTGCTGGCAAGTTGATTTAGACATAGAGACATGAAATTAGCAACCGGGTTAATAATATTGCCAGCAGTCCTTAGATGCTAAATTTAACCTTCGCAAAAATCGGGATAATGCTTAATATTTTTAAAAAATGAATGAATTTACCGACATTTGAGACTTATTTACCTGTCATCGCCATTGCTGTGACGTTAATAGCCTGCTTCCCGTGCTGCTGAACATCTTAATGATGTTAGCTTTTTAGTTCCTCACGAGTTCGTATAACTACATTTATATTAACGTAAAATTGGTCTTCTGGAAAAGGTTGCTTGAGATACACGTGATGTATGAGTATTGAAATACAGTAGACTAAATACAACATCAACCATATCTCATTTTCACGAGGTATAGTTAATAGTATTCAGAAGCTTATACGGTTAACAAAACCCAACTCAGTAGTATGGTAGTCAGAGATACGGCATAGTAGGATCGTGTACGTCAGAGATACGGCATATTAGGATCGTGTACGTCAGAGATACGGCTTAGTAGGGACGTGTACGTCAGAGATACGGCATAGTAGGATCGTGTCCGTTGTTAGGCTGACTTAAGTACTATGAAGTGTCTTGGGCTTACTGTGCAATATACTTCTGAAACAGATGTCACCGTGCATAATTTAGGGATTTACGCGTTAATCAAGGGATAAACATTTGTTCCCCTCCAGTGGATGCTTACTTTATTGCTGTTTCACCTTCTTACTGTTGTCTGAGAGTGATGGGTTCTGATTCTTAGAACAACCAAATTGTCACTTTCTCATTTAATATTATTATAGATACAATTCGGTACTTCATTTACAGTTATTGTGATATTTTATAGCTTTCCCCAGCTCATTTCATGGTCTGGTGCTATCTTGGGCTGAACAATAATGCTTTTGTTTGACCTTCCATCGTGGAGCTGTTTATATCTCGGTTGTTTACCCTTTGTTGGTTGTTCACTTGCCATATCTCTCTTCGTTGGTTCCTGAACAATTTCTTAGTATTTCTTCCTCCTCTGATGTGCAAGGTACTACTTTTGACGTTCATGTTTTTCTGGTTTTGAGGTAGAGTAGCTTAAGGCGGCAAGTCAAGCTTGTCTTGAGATATGCCAAAGAAATTTGTCGAGTTTGTCTAATTTTTTCTTTATCAGTCTTATTGTCATTATATCTGTCAGTATCAATGACAAATAGTGATTTTTTCTGCAGAGCTTGATTTTGATTAAGCAGCCACTCAAGTGCGGAGGCATGTTGAATGATGCGCCGCTTAAAAAACAATTTCTCTGTAAGCCAACACAAACTAGCAGGTGAAGCAAGCAATTCTTTATTATTTGGTACCATTACCGTGTTAATCTTATTAAGGGCTTCCTGTTAGTGCAAGTTTAATTATGATGTAGAATGTTATGTAGATTTCTGAAATATGTACTCGAGATAAAAAAAAGGAAAAATTTCCGTTAGCTTTTTTACATAACGTTTTAGTCAATTAAAATGGTGTGTCGTGGTCAATGATGTTGATAGAACAAAGTTGATGTATTGGCATTATTATTACTACAATGATTATTTTGTCTGAATATATTTGATGTTTGTAAATTGTTAGGGTTTAACTGGGAACGCATTCATTTTCACTGCAAATTGCAATTGTGCATCTGAAATCCCTGTCACTTATAGATTCAAAACGGGACCATTTTTTTGTAGGTGGAATTTGTGCAGCATAGTAATGCAACTCGTTTCTGGAATTTGTTTCCGTGTTGATGTTTTATGGATAGTTTTGCGATTGTGTTCTGATTTGTGTACAATAATAGCATGAAATAGTAAACAGGGTCAAATGCATGAAACTGAAGGTGACTGTGTAGCAGTGCCACCTTCCAGCTCATAATGATTAAATGGCAACTTCAAGTGATGTGTGGGATGCCATTGAGTGTTTTGTTTTTGTGTTTATCGTGAGAAACGGATTTGATTTATTCACCACAATTAGCAAATTGTGGTAACTATGTGTGTGAGGGTCTAGGGTAGGCTGTCATATATCGCCCTTATACCAGTTTCTCTTCTCTTATAGTTGACCAATTATAGTCGATGTAGTTAACTTTTTGTAAAGAATTTTTCAAATGTTACGAGACTATTTGAGAGAGTACCATATAATGCTGTTGAGGTCGTGGCATTATTTTTGTGCATAAAACTTAAGGTAAAGGATGTGACAGAGACAGAAGGACAAACAGACAAATGAGCGTAAAGGAAGAGAATTGAAAATCAGTGACTTGGCTGTCTATTTCATATTTGATTATTATATCCTTAGCTGCGCTCTTTTAGGCGCTGTCTTGTTTTGGTACATGCCCTTGCGAGACTTTTACAACTGCAGAAAATTTGCTGTCCAGCGATAACGTTTGCTGTAAGTGGAAAGAAGCGAACGGGTCAAACGAGATTCAGTGACCTGCATTGGTTACTCCATCTATCCAGCACATGAGGGGACTATTCTTTTGCTTGATTAAGGTCGTGACTTGCTCCACAACGGGACTGCACATCCCGCGTCAGAAACCTTATCAAGATAAAGCGAGATACCAAACAGTTTTCGGTTTTTCCCTACTGTCCTGTTGTTTCCCATTGTTTTTTTAGTATTTCGTGACTTTTATTGTCTCGATTACAATCTCTATCAAACTTTTGCTCTCCTTGGTTTGGTTGTAATAGTTTTTTGGTCATATCCACATTTCTACCTATACTGTTGTTTTTGCTAGTTCTCTTGTCGGTTGTGAATTCAATTGTGTTTCCTTGTTTGTCAGGATTTCAGCCTCCTGCATCTCTCGCTGACCATTTACTTATCCGTTTCTACTAGCCGATGGCGCGCATCGGTTATTTACTTGTCCCATTAACTAAGTCGAAAATCAGTTTCAACTTGAATCAAACCAACTATCTACATAGTCGCTGTTAATAATTGTCTGTGTAAGCATGGACGTTTCTAATGCGAAAGTTGAGTCTGTTTTTCTCACACCTCCGTGGGTTCTAGTAGACCTCTAAGGCTCATAATTCAGTCGTGTGAATGAAATTATTGCCTAGTAAAAAACCAGATGACGTAACATAGTTATGAGAAACGGACGATCGTGTCTGCGACAGACTACACAGTCATAAATTGAACCGAAAACAACTGTTGCAAGCGAGCTAACCAGTAGACCTGTAAGAGGTCCTCATTAATTCGCCACCAATTAACAGGTTGAGAACCTCTTAGTTTGTCTTTTAGATGCAAATCGCTATGTATGACTACAACTTCTGGAAACCACATGCTGTTACATAACCGAAAGTAATTAAGTGAAGAGAGCGGAATACGGCGAAAAAAGTATAGTTGATTTTATCACGTAAAATAATTTCATCGAGTTGCCTAAGCCACTAACAAGTAACACTCCAAATTTTGTCACGATGTAGGTACCAGTAAACATGGCAATGGCCAAGGAAGGTTTCGTTTGGTGAAGTATGAAAGGGAACTCCCTATTGGATCCTTGACTTCACCTCCTTATTGGCTTGCAATTTTTGTCGTATTTTACTGTGTAAGTTAAAGGAACTACATCTTTTACAGTTTTGGAGAAGTTACCACGGAGATAACTAGAATATACTTGTCTTGGACCTTCCAAGGCTTAGAGGAATGCGGTTACGCAGTTGATTGGTCCCCAATGCAATAGTTTGATCGTCCCCTCGAAGGTGATAAGTATTGTAAAATGGCAATCATGTCGGTTTTTCTTGACTTGAACAAGATGAGAAGAAAGTATTGGGATAGCTTATAATAATTTGATTTATGTGACACCATTTATAATTTTTTCTCAATTGTACTTTCTTTCGGCTTATGAAGTAAATAAAATTTATTTTGGCACTATTCGGGGTGTGAGAAGACAATGAGTATGACCTCTCAGTGTAACCGAAAGGTGCCTACTATTTGTATGTATTTACTAGATGGCCCACAACTAAAGTTAAAATAGTACGTAAAATATTTGACTGAAATATGCTTCAAAAAAGACATTGCCGATAAATGCGCCTTACAGTCGGTACAAGTATCTGAGACTAGTTGTAATCAAAATACACTTTTATTTACAGGTATTTTTCATTTACAGGTAATCAGTGTTAAATGTCATGTAAGCTCGGTGTCCTTAAAGCAATCCCTACACAGTCTTGCAAAATGGAAAACTCGTTAAATTTTATCAACAACTCAAAGCCTCAGTATGGTTTTGTTTATGCAAGGTTTCACAGAACTCCTCGCTCGTTCCACAACATTTGGCACTGTGGCACCCCTGTCCTTCTTTTAGCATTTGTTATAAAACCATTACCTTTATGAAAGGTAATATTGTTTGTACATTTCCTTGATACCTGTTGCTTTATCCAAGTACCCAGAGTTCAACTAGCATTTACAATTTTCGATATGACACGCCCACCATGTAAAAATATACAGTGATGAGTTCCTATGCATCTGTAGGTTTTTCATTGACAGGTTGCAACTAACAACAAGAGGTCTGAGAGAATTCTCGTGAATAGGGTGACAGTTAAACGATGATAGCTGAATTTCCAGTAAAATAGACCAACTAATTTAGTTTTGTGGCTTTTTAACCACCGTATGTTTTGCTTTTGACTGCCTACAGAAATAGACTGTACAAAGCAAGTCAATTCCATAAAAGAAAGTCGTAGAATAAGATCAGCTGATATTCTTTGTTATTAATCTTATGGATCCTCAGGCAATCACTACCTGCTCCTTTTTCATGGATCCAATTGTCGGGGTACTGCTGCTATTTGTAAAACGTCTCGAATGTAGAAGCGTAAGTCTTGCATCAGTCCATGGTATTACTTTTAAAAAATTTGTCGTCGCAGCAGTCCATGATATTACTTTTAACGAATTTGTCGTCTCAGCAGTCCCTTGGCCTGCAACTATTAAGAACATAGTTTTCTGCCAAGTTTCAGGTACCAAGTCAAGATGAGTCAAGATACCAAGGCCCGGTGACGTCGAGATGGGAGAGTATTATAAATACTCCTTACACTGACCTCAAGCCATTTAGTGACTTCAAAACACATACATGCTTTGGTGCTAGTAAATTGATGATGAAAGTTGAAAATATACCCCTTTCCCCACTTTGAGAAGAACGTGATTGTAGACTGATATGGACCTATTAGACCTTGTAAATCCCATGAGTAAGGCCTAAAGGCAAAAAGGCCCACCATGGGATCCTCTCTCTGCCAAAAATACAATAGGGATATATTTTTTGTCCATGAACTCAGTCATATTATGTCTCTAAGAAGGAGCCCGAAGCCCTTAACATATTTCCATGGCAATCAGATCCTCATGTGATGGAAATGTATGTTATGGTAGTCAGTTTATGGCGCCTTTCATCCTGCTTCTGCCTCATTTACTAATGATTTATCTACGTGATACTTGCTGTTTATTAGAAGAATTGTGCCTTTTTGGCCATTTTATAAAACAGTGTTTTCCTTCCTAGTACTGTGTTTAATCAAAATAGTAACCATTGAACTGCCATAATCGTTCGAATAAGCGCCCCCTCGAATAAGCCACCCCCTCCCCTTTTAAGAAAATAATTTTATAAGCGCCCCTACCGAATAAGCACCCGTGGGTGCTTATTCAAATTTTCGAAATTCACGTAGAAAATCGATTAAAAAATTTAATATCTTCAATGGAGGGAAGGGAGCACCTTGGAAAAGAAACAAAAACACTTCCTCTGACAATTTCTATTGTTTTTTGTTTTTCTTCTTAAATTCACCGTCCGCTATATCAATATTGAGTATCTTATTTTCCTCTAACTTCTCTCGCAAAATGTTAGCAAATTGTTTGTCTTTGGTTTCTTGCTTTGTATTTGGCTGGTACAACCAAGTCGATTTCTCTTTTTCTTTTTCCGAGCGCTTCTGCCTCCGAGTAGTTTTCATCCTCTCCAGTTGCTAGAAAATAATTTAAAAGTTGTCAAACTTCAATTGGTACATGTCCAACTAGAGCATCGTTATCATCTGTCCTTTTAAAAACACCTAAAGCATACTTGTCAAAAGATAACGCTTCATCTCTCGGGTCTGGCTTACAATTAAGTTTCTCTCCAATCAATGGCGTCCAGCAATCTTTACAAACATGGTGTCCGCGAATATGCCTTGTAAATTCTATCTTATAATCCATTTCAAAACTATATTGTAGTCCTCTTGCACGAGCCATTTTTCACCCGGAATGCAAAGCAAGCATAATTATGCCAATCGAAGAAGACATTGCAGTGTACATTTCTGGTTTGAATCCAAAACAAAACATTCGAATTCTATAATATTTTGAACATAACTGTTTTTTAATGAGGCATGTTTATATTTTTGCATTAACATGGCAAGTCAAAATCAAAGTGATAATTCGGCTGATTGTCACAAAGGAGAAAGCTTGAAAAGATATATAGCGGCATTCAAACAGAAGGCAATTCAATACGCTGACCAGTTTAACATCTGTGCGTCTGCCAGACATTTTGGTATTGATTAAAGAATGGTCGTTTGTTGGGTTTCGAACCGTAATAAAATACAGGCTCAGACTGAATTGCTGAATTTTATGACGAATGGCTCTCAAACACTGGTTTAAACAAAGAAACCGATTGCGGCAATTTAAAGGCATCTCCAAGAAGAGAAGTTGTTTTGTGGATTCTCAAAGCTCGGGAGAAGTTGTCCAAGGAAATTGTACAAAAATCTTTCTTTCCGTGTGCATTATCGTGTTCGACCGACGAGAGTCAGGATGATGAGATCACCTACCTCAAAGAAGGTCGACCTTGTAGCGAAGGACGCTCTATGTTGGCAAAGCAATTAGAGTATATGAACACTCCTGAACTGAACCCGTTTGTTCCTGATGAAATGGATATGGCAGATGCCTGTCCTAAGGAACTAATCGTCGATGAAGACCATGAAAGTGACGAGGATATTGATATTTTGTAGTGTAACAATCAATTGTTTATCGGGCATTTACGTGTTCGACTTTTGTTCTCCTGAGAGATGTACAATGTGAAAAAGAACGTTGATCTTTGAATTTTTAATCCTTAGTATTCGAGAAAGATTTTATAAGCGCCCCTTTCGAATAAGCACCCATCTCAAATAAGCGCCCCCTTTGAAAATGGAAAAATTAAATAAGCGCCCGGGCACTTATTCGAACGATTACGGTACCTAACACCGAAGTTAACTAATCTAACAGCCAATAACAATTTAGCATTCTATAGTACAATTTAAAGTCAAACTTAACCACCTTTAAAAAGAAGTTAGCCTACTATCATCAACTGAAAACTATGTAGTTTAACAATAAAACAAGGACAATTAAATACAAGAGACGTCTACGAAGAGAACTGGACATAATTGACAATCCATCCAGTTTGTTGACCACTGCAAATCATATGGTCATTGATATCTTGAGATTTGAGTAGCCTTGAGTCAATCAATCTGCACTCTCTGTTTCAGTTCTGCTGTTAGCCAGTGTAGCCATAGCTATACATAGATGGAAATTAGTCAATAACTAGAGAATGCTAGTTCTAGTCCGAAACTTTGAACCTTTGGTATAGTTGCTTTTGATAGTATGCGACCTTTTCTTCTCGAAACTCGGCAATACAATACCGACATTGAAAACAAGAAGTACGACTTGTTAACTGACAAAATAAGAGGTTTTTGAGCCATATTCCGATTTCAGTGTCATTGATAATCGATCAACTATTCTGCTTGAAGCACTTTCTTTCCTCGCTTTGTCTTATTTATGTGTCCTTATTTTTGTGAATGACGACAAATTTTGCTACCGTATGGGAAGCCTAGATAATTACTTTGTAGTTCCCTTCCACAAAGATAACAACACAAAATCGCTGGTTAAAGACTAAAGTCCTATGTTTACAAATTTGCTACTGTGAAACTACATCCTTCCAATTTTGAATAGGAAACCAATCCTAGTAACGAAATATACAAAATTGATCCTTGGCAATTTAAAGTTAACTCGACAGGATATCTTTTATTTCCGAACACAGGTCGTGTTTTTTTGTTTTGACGTCATTCGTCGCACATAACAGTTCTTGTAAAGATGAAAATAACTACCTACGAGAACGATAAAGGCGTAAGTTGTCTGTTTGATTTAGCGATTCTTGGTTCAAATATTTCTGCCTTAACTACAAATCTGTACCTACTTATCAATTGTTTCCCTGATTTTCCCCAACTTCTTATTCAGACTTACGGCTTGGAATATTCCAATGTCACATCTCAAAGTCAGTTAATGTTCAGTCAGTTCCGACTGAATTTTCTTAAGCCCTATTTTTTCTTGTAATTTTAAAACGATTGCCAGAAGTGACTCAATATGTAACTGGATTGGGAGATTACCGCACCAATGATTGCCTTTTTATAATGTTACTTTTGAACTGTTTTGACACGTGATGAGTTTGATCTTCATTCCTCATGTCTTTTAACTTCCATCGGCGTGACCTTTGATTCTGGTTTCCATATAAACCGTATATTTTAAGGAAGAATGCATTATTTTCTACGGCTCATTAAAAATACTTAATGTAGAACTAAACGTAACCGCAAGCTCCGAGGGGCAATCCTTGTTTTGATCCTTTGAGATTGTGTCTAGATATGCCGATGGACTATCTATTCGGTGCCGACTCTGTCCACTTTGATGCTTTGCCCAAATTGGAATCAAAGCAACCGAGTCAATACTATCTATATCTTCTTGAGATGGTGATTCCATGGTTCTAACGTTGTCAGTGTCACTCATATTTCTGGTAATGCATATCCTGTAAAATCTACCAAAATGTGCGATAAAAACCGGAGTTGGTAAACACAGTAAAATAATGATACCGCTAACCAGACATAGTGAGGTAGCAATCTTCCCAAATGTCGTCAATGGTACCATATCTCCATAGCCCACAGTTGTCATAGTTATAATTGTAAACCAGAATGTAGCTGGTATACTAGAGAAAACAGAGTTTTGGTAGCCGTATCCTTCAAAATAATATAGAGAACTTGAGGAAAGGATTACAGCCATTGCAAGACAGAGGAATAACGATTTTAATTGTCCGAAGCTCTCTCTTAGTGTTCTTCCAAGTACTTTCATGCCTTTACTGTATCGCGTTAGTTTTAAAATTCGAAGAACACGGACGAGTCGTATTACACGCAGAAAGGCCAGACTGACAGCTGTTGTTGCTGTTGGAGATCGAACAGCAACAGTTATAAAATATGGTACTATAACAAGAAAATCGACAATTCCCATCGGTGATCGAAGAAATTTCCATCGCTGAGGGCACGCGACAAGCCTTGCGAGATATTCCATGGTAAACCAAACTACGAAGGTTGTCTCTAGTATAAAAAATATCAGCTGGTTATTTATCCTAGTTTTCTGATCCTCAGTATCGTAGAATTGTGGTAAAGTTTCGATACAATAAGTCAGAATAGACATTACGATAATTGCCAAGCAAACATGTGCAAACACTTTTGCTAAATGTGAGCTATGAGGTTCTTCCATCAGTAACCATAATGAGTTAAGACAATGATTTTTTCTCACTTCTAGATTAAGAGAGCTGTCATCCCCATCGGATTTTTCTGAACATCTAAATCGATCTTTAAGGAGATAAAAGCTTAGTTCATTCCTAAAGACATCTTCAGGCGTCCACTCGGGCTTTGCTAGTATGCCTCGTGATTGATAGAAAAATAAAACACACTGAAAAACTTCTGGATCGCGATTTAAGCGCAATTCTTTATTTTGCTTGTCGTAAAATTCATTCCTTTTTTCTGCGGATCCCAGAAATGTGTCTGGGTAGCAGTCCAACGTTGCTCGATATGTTTCAAAACGATATCCTCGAACATTAATAATGATTCTTTCGTCTCTTGCAGGATCTCTAGCCGGAAAGTTAATAGCATTCCTTTGTTGAAGGACTTTAGTTGGTTGTTTTCTTGAATTAAAAATTGTTGTGCTTTCTTTCTTCTGCATAACTTACTTTCGCTATCAATGATTAATTCCCACACCCGGGAAGACGTGCAACCGAGTGGGATTCAGTGACAAGTTAAACACGAGGTCCTTTCAGTACCAAAATTAATTTACAACCGTAGCAAGTCTCTCTATACTTGAAACTTTTCTTCGAGAATTAACATTCTTATGACAGCCAATTCACAAAATCATTTCAAGGTGAATGTCCACTGAATGTTATAATACTGTCACCGCTCCATTGATAGATGTGCTTAGTTGATTATTTCTTTCAGTACTATTCCCTCATTTGTACATGTAATACTTTCCTAAAAAACAAATGGAGAGTAATATTTTGTGTTTTGCAAGAGATAAGCAAGAGACACTAAAACAAATGTCACACATGCACTGCAAACGAAGTAAACAAGCAATAACATTTGGAAGTCCGCTTCTCTTCCTAGCAAAGAAAATGATTATTTTCTAATTTTTGACCAATAAAGTCATAATCGTCTGATAGAAAGGAAAGACTGAATGCCATATATGTATTATCACGTTAGTGCCTTGTTCTGAATTGTTTTGTAGCGAAACGGACGTTTCTTAGTAAGCAGTATATCAACTTTTGAATTGAGTGTTCACTTTGGGTGACACAATTCAATAATCAAGAAAAATGCCCAATTGACATAGCAAAACTGGTTCCTGACACATGAACGAAACGGTTGCTTAAATATGTTTTAATGTACAAGTCTTGGAGACGTTACCTTGATAAAAGCATACCTTGATAAAAGTATACCTTTGTAAGGCTTCTTCCATGTTACAGCCATGGGTCTTTTTCTTGTGTGGTACTGTAGCCCAGACATGTTGTTTGCGTTGGTTTTATCTGAATCAGTATAATGCTAAATTAAAATTATTTTTCCCACCTTGTAACTATAATGCTTTTAGTGTAGGAATTAGTGTTTTCTCGGCTATTGGAGTCCTTTCGTAGACTCTTTACTAACCCGTTGCCATGCCAGTTGTTTTTGTGAATGCTTATTGCTAAGGATTGCTAATCGCCCTCTGTAGGAAGTTTCTCTTGACTTTAGAAGAGAGTTTTGACTGATAGAAGAGTTTTTATGGTACTTTCATGCAAAATATTCTGGTGCAATAAACGCTTTACTTAGTAAATATTGTTAGAATGGGACAATGTCTTGCTAGGATATCGAAACAGCAACCACTGTTGGTCATCAATCATACAAAATTTAATGTATATTTTCAAATATAATTCAATTTTGTCCGGTAATGCTTTTGACCCTTGGCCGGTGAAAATTGTTTCTCTCTTAATGACATTTTGCAACGATTTTTACTTTCATTTCATGCTGCTTCTCTGTTCATTGCGTCTAAAATGTAATTTTGAAACCTGTAAAGCCTGCCTCTAACATGTTTCTACTATTTCGTAAGTCTCCAGAGAGCTCTATTCTTCTTTATTTTACAGTAGTGGTTACTCTCATCCAATTGTTACATTTTGATCATTATAACGACCTTATCATAGTCAAAGAATAAGAATCGAATTTCTTAATAATATTTGATCTTACCACATAGAGAACGCTAGATCCTTTTTGCTTTCGATTATTTTTGTACCGTTGGTGTGCTAGTTACAAATTTGCATTAAAAAAATTATCCATGTGCTTTTTACAAAAGAATGCTAATAAAGCAAGGTTTCAATCAATTATTTCAATTTCTATCCACTTAATGAGACTTAAAAATGAGCGCTGCTTAGTATTTACTATTTGATACAAACATGGTAACTGTTGTAGAAGAATAATCCTTGTCACTTTTTCAGATCGTTTTACCAATATACATTTTGCTATTCTTCTACAACAGAACAGTCTTTAAAATTACAGATATTTTTGTAATTACTGTCTAGATAAGTGAATATTCATTAAACAGTCATCAAAGAGCCATACGCATACAGACGTTATATCTCTTTTTATCGTTAACTTTTCAATTGCATATTATTAAACGTGCTATCTTAGTATGTCTTAGTAAACAGATTGTGTTGTTTATGTTTAGCTGAAGATACGACTTAGAAGCTATCAGTGAGCTGCCTGATCTTATCAGTAACATGTTAAGCATTTCCTATTAGAGAAGACACATACGTGTTGCTTTCGTCTTGATGATGAGCATCACAATTACTGTCGATTTCCTTCTGACTGTCATATGGTCATTGTTAGTTGGCTTAAATCTAATCAGTGCAAAATCAGATTGTGTTGAAAGCACAATAAATGAACAGATGCTATTACTTTTCAATTCTTTGTTTAAAGTTTGGAATGTCCTTGTCGCTAGGAACTCGTTTAGAATAATCTGAGGTTTAGTATGCTATCAATCGTCTGAAAAAGGTGCAGTTTTTCAAAGCAAAACTAGCGCACGATACAGCACACGAGAGCATAGTCACTCCAAAACGTCATCTTGATATAAAGTTCATGCAGTTTAGCAATTGATTTTATTTACATCGGTTACGTATTTGTATCAAAGTATGCTTACTTTAATGCAGACAGTAATGGATAGAAATATTTTAAAAATATCAATGAGATTTCCTAGACATCCCTTGTTTATGTTTCGTTAGAATCCTAGAACATTTTATCAAGAGAAATTATTTTTCACTTTTCTATATTTCAATTTTTCCTTTCTAGCTCTTGGCATCTCTATGGAAGATTTGAACTTCATTTCCCAGATTTCTGTTCATAATTAACAATAACAGTTTATGACATGCTACCACTGCCTTGCTCCCTTACAAGCTACGACGTGTCCTATTCAAAGCACTGTCTCCAAAGGCCCAAACAGTTTTCTCTTTTATAGCTTTTCCTTTCTTTTCATTATTAGACATTTCCTTATTGTAACGTAACAAGTACAATCAGGTATGTACAAACACACATACATACAAGATTGATGATGGAGGCAAGATAAAGATGCAGGAGAAAGATAGCATTTGTCAATGGCAAGTATTTCTAATACAATACAACTCCATCTCAATAAATTTATATTTGTAGATGACTATGAGAAAATAATTTTTATCCAAGAAACCCCATGTGTTGACAAAGCCGAAAATGTTTTCAAGTAATGAGAAACGATACTTCTAAAAATAACAGCTACTTGCAGTCTCTGACGACTACTTTGTGATTTATTACTTTCACATTGAAGAAAGTTAACAAGGTCATCTTCGAGGCTTGCAATAACTCTAAATTTCAACCATTTCTTTCAATGAAACCTTTTTTAATTGTACTATCAAAATTCTTGAGTTATATGATTGACTAAGGTTGATTAAGACGTTATCGTAGAAGGCAGTATTCACGTAAACGATCTTAGGCACAATTAAGCGATGGAGTTAAGAATGGTTACTCAATTTACGTCCTATAGAAAGCAAGCTCTTGGAGTTGTGAGTGTAATGGTTCCTTATGCTAATGGTCTCCTGCCAAGAAAGAAAACCTGTTGAAATGATGGACAAAAGAATCAATTAAATGGAGAAGCTCGGCAACTTTTGTGTTGCTTTAGCATCTCATATTCCACAGCAGACAACAGTTACCAAGTGGAGCGACAGACATTAACATTTGGTGTGTTGTTTTCATTTGCAGAAAAACCGGAACTGATCCGAGCTGTGAAGACTGATCTGAAATGTGTTTGCTCTAATTTAAAATTTATTACTTTGCAACTATCGTTGGGGAATAGCGAGATATACATTGGAAAACGCACTGACGAGACGTAAATTTTGTTCAAAACTCTCAAACTCACAGTTGTCCGCCATAAGCCTGTTTTCACAGTTCAGTGACAGCAAAACACATCTGAATGAATTTGGATTAAATTTAAACCAAATTATACTGGAACTGACACAAAATATGATTCGACAATTTAACGTATTTTTACGAGGAATTAATACTTTGCCAAAAAAATAAAATGTAAGTCTTATTCTTTCCACTAACAAATATTAGCGATTCCTCTTTCCCATAATTTTCCTTTGTACCCGTGAGAGGTAGAAATATGTTGCCTCTAAGATATGTCATTTTACGTTTATCACCTTCAAAGCTCTAGGATATTCTAGATTCATCAATAACTACCCTCTACGTTAAAGAAGACAAATGTTTGTTTAAAGATACACTCCACACTTATATCAGTTCAATAAATTCTTTATGAATTAATGAATAATGATTTGCATGTCGTCCGTTCCCTCTTATCTGAGATAACAAAGCAATTAAAAGAACCGTTATTAATTTTGAGCCATGATTTGCGTTTTGGAAAAAAACTTTAACATTGAGACACATTATACTATCAATCGTTGTAGTGAGAATGCAAAGATCAAAGTAACAATAATTTGTCTATGCTGAATTATAATTTGACAAACTAGAAATAGATATTGCTTCAATTTTAAAACTAATTGAACCACACCAAATACTAAACTCGATTTGACTTATAATGCATAATTATGACAGTATAATATTAAAGTTTTGGTTGCGGTTAAATGAAGCAGGTCTCTGCACCTTTCGTGGGCAATCGTGGTGTAGACTAAAATTGCAGGTTCATAGATGCATTTTTTAATTAGCGGTTGGCTATCCATTTCTCTTTATTTGTCTGAGGACAGAAGTGACAAAGGTTAATAACTTGACATAGATTCATATTATTTGATGTGTGGTACATTTGGATGCGCCTTCGGGGATCACCATCTTGACGTGATGAAGGGGCTTGCGTGCTTCAATGATCCCAAGAGCTATGCTGGCTGGAGC
>JANTCA010038638.1:0-23828 GCA_024741275.1 Chironex yamaguchii
AGTAGTAGTAGTAGCAGTAGTAGTAGTAGTAGTAGTAGTAGTAGTAGTAGTAGTAGTAGTAGTAGTAGTAGTAGTAGCAGGAGGAGGAGTGGCAGTAATAGAATTGATATTGGTAGCAATAGTAGCATTATTTTATGCTTCCTTTATTTCGTGAAATCCCTAACATGCTTATAAAAGTGATAGTTGTAGTGATATATAAAAACAGCAGCATTTTTATTGCTTAATTTCTCGTGTTCATGTTGTTTCAATGTGGACACTTTTCCTACAGCTCTTATTACCATTTTTGCAAATTCTGTGGTTTTGCAGTATCAAGGTGAGGGAGACATGTTGTACAATCGATTTAGTACCAATGTTAACCCGGTTTTGTTGCTGCCTCATTACTGTCTTACATAGTTGATTTAGCTGATTAGTATCTTCACAGACTAAGGCATTTAATGGTTACCTGTCACATGATATCTTTCCTACCGACGTATTAACAACTTTAACTTTTGAAACAGGATCCCTCGCGACATAACAAACTCAGTTGGGCTAAAACCGCCATTTTCGTTCTTTAAATACCATTTCGATCCACACTGAACTTCACGGTGTGAAGTCATTCTTTTAAGAGGTTCAGGGCTGGTCCTTAACAAACTTTGACATCGAGTTAATTCTCGTGAGAAACTGTCAGTTGTTCCCCTATGCATAAGTTATTTTCCGAGACAAAAGTTAATAACACACAACAAAGGAACTCAATGCAAAGTACTATCAAACCTGCTGAGTTACATATTGCAACCTTTCGAAATCAAAACCCTTGGCTATTTTTTCATTGTTGGTAAATTTCTTCAACATACTATAGCTTTCTTTCTGGCCTTTGACAATTTGCGACATCCAATCATCAAACATTGTGAACATCTATCACAGACGCGAGGGACAAGCCCAGACAGAGATGAACTCTTTGTGGTCACATCTTCTTCGTTGTTATGGTATTTGGTCCACAAATTACCGGCATGCTTAACACCTAATAAACGCCGTCTGGATCAGTCAAAAAATTCTGATTATCGATTCCCTATGAATTAAAACGAGGAATCTCCTTCTGTTTCGGTGATATATAAACAAACCTTTGATTTCAATTAGCCATAATTTGCCTTGCTTAAGAAAACGATTCATTTATTCAAGCACGCAATAAATTCAGATTTTAAATATTATCACACAAAGAATTTGAAACTCGAACTATTGAAAGGACATATCAAGATGCTCCGAGGGTTTTTAATTCAAGTGGTTGGGATTAAGTTCGTATTTCTCATCAAACCAATACAAGCGAATTTTAAGAAGACCAATACTTGTTTCAACGTGACACTTCCTTGATATCGCTCTGTACTTGAGGATTGTATGCCCTGGCAAACATTTGTTGCCCATCGCACGGTGGCTCACGACGGGGGTGCTCTGATACAATACGTAAGCGCCATCATATGTTTATTGAGGATCTAGTATTTGCTTTTAGCTGGCAGATGACATACTGCATTCACTCCAGCAATCACTCAGGGTGTATATTGTTATTATAATATGCTCTGGATAGACAAGTTCCTTTTCCGGCCAAGGCGGTGAAATTTGGTCAAGGCAGCAAGAACTGTCTCAATACAGTTTGGTGTGTTTCCTTTGATTCAAGCGGAAAAACACTTACAAATCTCAAGGGGAACAGTAAAAAATAACAATTGAGGTTGATAGTCTTGCAACAAGAACGTGCTTATCACAGCGTAAGTGGAGTCGCTTTTATTCTGTTTAAACTACTGGTGGCTTACAAAAGCGATTTTGAGTTGATATTGTCTTCGAATGAACATTTACTATAAGCCAAATGAGATTTTTCTTTGAGGAATATTTCAGCGCGTGAGCATGGATGAAGCAACAGTGTAAGCAACAGAATACATTGATGTCGATGAAATATTATTAATTTTTGTCTACTTAAGTGCAGCAGCTGTGTTGAAAGATACACTCTTTGCGGGTTGGCAAAACGTTAAGAGACAGCTCTTCATTCATTCATCAATTAAAAGGCTGTCATCCTGGGCTACGGTAGGACATGAGGTTAGTGTTAATTTTTCTAGTGTTCTTGCTACTACTCCAATGTTTTGTGCTGTCAAAGAGGGAGAAAGGAAAACATTCTTGGAGGAGATGGAGACACAAGAATTCCCAGAGCCGTCCAAATATAATTTTTGTCCTGGCTGACGATCTTGATGTGCTGTTAGGCACTCCGAAAGTAATGAGAAAAACGCGCAGAATTTTCCGATTGGAAGGTGCTGAATTCAACAATGCTTTTGTGACAACACCGCTTTGCTGTCCATCTCGCTCGTCGATTTTAACCGGTCGATACGTTCATAATCATCATGTTCGTTCAAACAACAGGAATTGTTCGTCGCAAGCATGGAGGCAAGGACCAGAACGTTTAAACTTCGGAACATTTCTACGCAGAGGGGGCTATAAAACGGGTAAGTGGCCTTCGTACATTCCAACACAGTAGAGGTCAGTCTGTGATTTTTTAACCCCTGTTGTATATTGACTATGACATGCTAGTTTTAACTTAGTACAATTAACTCCTGCCAGCAGCCCGACATGTTCACAGATAGTTTATGGCAACCGAAAGCGAAATTGTTTGGTAATGTAAACAGTCATGTCTTGATTGCACTGTAACAATGCAGTGCTTAGCAAGAGTTTTTCCTTTCATTGCATGGAAATGTGCCGGTCCGAGCGTAGACGTGGATGAGTCAGGTTTGTATGGTCAGGTTTGGACAGGTTTGAGGTGAAAGTGTTTTGTTTATCTTTTTCTTGCTGTGGTTGTTTTGTGACAACCACATACTCGTTTCTCCTTTAAACTGAATTTGGTCATCGGGCAAGAAATTGAATAACGTCGAGCGTTTCTCTATCTTGTCCCATGACAACAAAAATTCCAGCTGTCCCTGGCAAGGTTAATTATTTGTTAACATTTAACACAAGGCAAACAATGAAATCGTCGATATTTAAAACTAATGCTCAAAACGTAGGAGAGAAAATTATACCCAAAGCATTTGCAATTGAGACACACAATAAAGGTTTTACGTCGTTGGAGGCGTCGTTTGTGCATTTTTTGTGTCAGGATATTGGTAATCGCATGAAGTTGCTTTCATATTGGGTTGTGCCTATTCCTCATCAACTGATGTCTGTAGACTTAGGCGCATTTCATAATTGTTCTCTGTTTGCGAGACCAAGAGTAATGTGTTGCCGTGTTGACCTCGTGAACTCTTGTCCGAAACAGAGCTCAGCACATTGTCTGGCAAGATTAACGAATTATCACTTTTTTCTTAAACTGTTTCATCATTCGCCTCAAGTCAAGTTTCGCTATTTGGGCTCGGGTTCAAATCGACCCCGAAGCTGATGCCGAAAGAAGGCAAAGTAAATGTGACCAATCCCATCGCTTTCTTTGACTGTTCTGTCGTTTCTATTCTTTCTGATTGCATTGCTGATGCTAAATTGTACCTTGCTGCCATTGCAGCTTAAACTACTATCACAGACGCAAGCATGTTTCTCACAAATTTTGCCCTTAAGCACACCAATGTCAAAACGTTTCGCCGTTTGGAAGACTGCTATCTTCTCATTCCCTTTACCTGTGATCTTATTTCTTAAATTCTGTACTTATTTTTGACTGTTAACTCCTGGTTCAGGAAATAAGTATGGTTGTTGTGTGTGAACGCAGAGTACAATGCCACTGCATTTAACCTCAACCGAGACAGAGCCTAGACAGAAGGAGTGGTTATCACTTCAGAAAAGACATGATTTCTTACGGACGAAAGCAAGCTACAAATTGCCCATAACTTCTGAACAATTCCCTTTTTACTTCTTCAGTTATGAAAATGAGAAACTTGTCAAGAAATAACGCATTAACATGCAATGGTAATCAAATCATGGAAGTTGATAATTTGAATAGCGAGAACTACAACAGAAACAACAAACAGAGTAACAAGTTTTGTAGAATGTTAAATGTATATGGGGAAGACGGGCTACGAGAGGCCTAACGTGTAGGAATATATTAGGGTGTTGACAAATAGATCATGAAGCATGTGAAATAGTAGTGAAATGTATTGCAGGAATAACAATCGCTTTTTCAGATTTTTCTACCATGAGAAACGCGTATCACTCGATGCCTTTCGTTTCATAGACAGCCTGAGTCCGCGTCCAACCTGCATCGTTAACATCCGTGCAGTAAATGAAATATTAATTGTAATGGCTATCGAATTGTCTTGAAGCCAAACGTGTTATATGAATGGAGATTAGTGTTTGGTGCAGCTGGGACTCGTCTGTAGCATTTAAGAAGCTCTTCGTTTAAGGCCGCTGTCACAAGAAGGAAAATTTTTTGCCAGTCTGAACTGGCGGCAAAGGTTAAAATTTCAAGAGGAGGATTTGGCGGTTCAGCTCTAGAGAATATGTTGAGACCAAACCATTTTCAATCTTTCTCGCCTATTTTATTGCATTACAATTTTAGGGGGTCGTTTCATGAAATATCAACGTTGTAATCAATGTCTTCATGAATCAGGTTTATAACTTGTTTCTGAGGCATTGACTCTGACGTCAGTCTTTCTTGTGAAAACTTACGGAGGTCAGGAATTCAGATCCTTAGGTGTGAAAATGTGTCGGAATTTCAAGTTTGTAAGTCATACGACTTTGCCTCATCAGAACTACGAATGACTTGACGCAAGCAATCTTAGGAATTCATGGGCACACGCCATTTATTTCAGTAGTCTATTTCTGTTTTAAAATCTCGGCCTTTTGCCTTCATTATATAATTTACGTTACATTACAAATGGTCAGCGCGTTTTTTGCTTCAGAAAACACACCCACCTACGATGATTTGAAATCGGTCAAAAAAGATGCGCATGCGTGTTTGGCATAATGCAGGTAAAAAATCGTGGGGATTGATCCTTATTTACTTGACCGACGCAATTCGTGAAGCGATACCTAAGAAAACAGCGGACCGAGATTTAGAACTGTTGTCTCTATGACAGAAAAACAGTAGTTACGCCACGGCGTTAAGTCTCTCCAGGGCCTATTCTGTGATATAATGGTTATCATCAGTGCGATTGGACGACAATAAAATTATTTGCAATTCTCCAGCATTTGCCACGCAACTCGGTAGGTTTGTTGTATTTTCGGGCTGTAGTGAGAAAACATCGGGTTCGATTCGGTATGCTTATCTACCTCCCTCAGTGACCTCGTTTAAAATTTGTGGACATGAACACAACCATTCTAAATTGAATTTCTGTTACCGTAAATCATGTGAGGTAGGTATCTGGCATGTCATTCGAAAACTTGGCAACCTACAGGCAAATCCTAATTCGAATAGATGACGTTTATTAAAGGTATGATAAGGGCCTTCAATTTGATACCATGGCATACCATTATTAAGTTAATATCCCCACATATCATAGTCTAGAAAGTTAACCTCTGCAATCTACATTCAAACGAGGAAAACAATACTGAACGAGAGACATTAAACCGAAATGAAACTCGAAAGTCTCTCTCAAGCTGGCGTAGTTGATTGTTTTTTAGATATAACTATTGAGGACCACAATACATCCAAAAGTATTTCTGATCTAGACATGTAAACTAAGGACTATGAACTGAAATATTTTGGTGCATTTTTAGTATGTTAATTGCGACTGAAATGCTTTGGTTCCCTGTGACCTTGATTGACCCTTAATTCTCAATGTTCATTGTAATGACTCATGAATCGTGACTTCCTACACACTGAAAGGAATGATAGATATGCTTGCTAAGTATCAAATTCATTTCGTACTGTAAACGATGAGTTTTCGTTTCAAGGACAATAAAAACAGTGAGGTGCGGCAACGGGATATCTGAATGTGGTCAGAATACGTGCCCCACCCAGTCAGCTTGAAATTCCCTTTCACATTCCTGTTAATTGTTAGTGCCGTACAGCAACAAATATTTTGATATAATGTATTCCTTAGGGAACAACGGAAAGATCCTTGTTGTTCCAATGTTGAGGGCAATTCATCTGCCCCAACTCCATATTTTTTTTCGAGTTTTTTGTGCTGGTTCCAATTTATTTTGTTTACTTGAGTAATTTAACTTTCCAAAATGGACATAAATTGTTCTGGTTGAACTGAAACGAAAGTACTGATCGTAGAGTCAGAGACAGGAATACACTTTGAATATGCAATGCGTGCAAGAATGCAAGAAAAGAAAAGACAAGACATAGCCGTTCATTTACAAGATCTACGTTGTAAGATGAGAAGTCGAAGCCAAGTTAACAACAAACACGTAGCTGGAGACTTCGGCTGGGGTGGGGAAACTCGAGCAAGAACGATACGTTGAGAGGTAGCATTTCTGGAACTAGAAGCATTTCGAGAGCGCAAACCTGCGCCAAGTCAGTATTTTTATACCATTAACGGTTTTTTTCCCGCGATGATTCCCTAGTCTGTTCCTGAGGGGGGAGGGGAGGGGTGAGTTTGCTTGTGTAAAGAACTGAATTAATTTCGCAACTTGTCACCTTCGAACGTGCAAAATACTATTTTGGATCGTGTGTTTATTGTTGTATTAGCTTTCACTAGCACTATTAAGGTTTCATTCCTAGACCCAGATGGTGATCCGGACCATCACCAAAAAAGAATGATCTATAAGTTATCCCATTTCTGACCTATCCGGAAATTTTCGTCAATATTCTTCTATAACCTTTTTAGTTATTTTTCTACTTAACAGACAGACAGACAAACAAACAAACGAACGAACAAACGCGGTCAGAAACATAACCTTCTTGGCAAAGGTAATAAATCATACTTAACAAAGCAACTATGAATTAAGAACAGAACATATTAACGAAAAAATGTTAGAAAGTCCATTTCTGAGTTTTCACTCTAAACGCCTCACTTCACAGCAAAAGTTTGTTTAAGAGACTATGGCAACACCAAACTACACGCTTTTGTTAAAGAACCAAGCTTAAGGCTTAGTTCTTAAAGTTCCTTATTTTGGGGCCTCAGTTGATCAAATTATAGTTCCAAAAGTTCCTTAATAGTTCCTAAATTTTAACTGCACAAACTTTGGAAGTCTGGTCTAGAATGAACGTTTCTACTTGATAGACAGTTGGGCAATGACTACTATGGACATCAAAGCTGAAACTACGAAACTATGAAACTACTCAATGAAACATGTGATAAGCCCCCCTGCAAGCTAAGTGGGTTTTTTACAAGTTACGTAACAAAGTGCACCAGAGTCCTGGAAACTAGTTTAGTTATTTTTGCTCTTATCTGAAAGTATGCTGCCAAATTACATCTTAAACTAGCAGTAGTACTTAATAATGTGCCCCGCACATGGCTAAAAAGTGGCATTAACCAATGTTTTACTATTTGGATATTTGCGTAAGCATTACTCCGTAGATTATTGAAAAGTGAAAACAGTCGGTGTTCTCTCTTGGTGTTTTTCTGTTCTATGCACAAAAAGGGAAGTTGATGTCACTCATGAGGGTAATTGTTTTAGGGAGAATTACTTAACCCAACGATTGCATTGCTGGTTAATTACCCAATGGGGAATATGGACGACGAAATTGTTTTTGCGTCGATCTGCTTACGTTGCACTACAAGGGGTTTACTACAGAGTCCTACAAGGCTTGGGGTATTAATCTGTAATGGAATTAACAAATAACCTTCATGTAATTCTCTTTCTTTAAGAGGGGTAACTTCGCAGACTTCAATTTGGTTCAGAAACCATATAAATATTTCAGGTACAATTATTTTTTGTCAGATAAACTTTTGAGCTGCCCCTGTCCACCACACATCTTTTCCGGAAAGCTGTATGCTAGTGCTACATAATAATTTGACGGAAAATCTGGAACATAGGAACACTCAAGCCAAGAATGCTCTGTCAAATTATTTTCCCTAAGGTCTCAAAGAATCTTGTGAGATAGGATTACGAAATTAATATGCATGCGGTGCCATTAAGTTTTCAGGAAAAGCCTGCTATGCACTGGTACGCAGTTGAGTGTTCACTGGAAGCTGGATTGTGCTATGAAAACGGGCAACAATGATATTTGGAAATATTGCTAGGCGCCAATCATCCTGTGCATTAAGGGCAGGTGATGGAAAGTTAATGCGAAGTGACTAGCTAGACGGCAAAGTCACGATCGACAAGAAGTGATCTGAAGTACCTCACACATTTTGCTCTTGCTTACAGGAGACGAACAGAAGTGGCGAGAATTTGCATAAATACAGTAAACATCGTTTATGACGGCAGATGTGTGGCTTGGTCGTGAGTTATACTGGCAGGAAAGAGATGGTCCATAATATTCACACAAGCAAGAAAACAATTTACAACAACAGCACAAAGATGTTGGCTTACCCGAATACGCCACTGGTGGCTGGAACGACAGTAGGTCTTTCTCATCCTCGGGTTGATCTCAATTATATTTGTGCACGGGCTTGGCACCCGTTGGAAATGCTTTGATAATCAAGTATCTGAAATATACATCAGTTGAAAGTACAAGCTTCGTACGTCCGTAATACGTAACGTACTAACAATGCCTTTAGAGTGAGATCGTGATTTTACGATCGAAGTATTATATACAGGTGTCAAACTGGTTGGATCTTCGACTTCAGCTGTAGAATTGATTCTCCACCCGAACTGAACAGAAGTATAGTTGATTATTGCTGAACTTGCAGTAAACGTATAAACGTATAAATGTTTCCCAGGTCAGTGGCATTTCGATGTAGAGGCCTTTACAATGAGGGGACGTTCAAATCACAGCACTTGCTCTACAGTGGAACCCCACCTTACGACCACTTCGTTGATATGGCCACTTCGTTATTATGGCCACCTCTTTAATGTGGCCACATCGTTATTCTATTAAAAAACAAACAGGTCCACAAACATCACTATAAACCATCTCGAATACTTTTTTATATCTACTGTCACTGTGTTTGGGAAAATGCTGTTGACGTTGCTTTCCTTCAGCACAGCTTTGGCAGTGTTTATTAAATTTATCTTGTAAGTGTACACCATTAAACCATGGATTGTCAATTCAGAGTTTTTAAGTTGCCATAACCAAGATGACCACAACGATAACGCCATAAAGCAATTGTATTGCTTTTCTTGATGCCCACAAATGAAGTATTCACGAAGGACGTATTCAGCTTTTGTAGCCAGTCATCCTTGTGTCCAATACAAAGGACATACATCCATTTTCATTAAAATGCACCTCTGCACCACGATCAGTCTTGGCAGATAAAGATACTAAGTTACTGATCAGCTTAAGCACAAACAGTGCATGAAGTAACTTTGAAGGTATTTTGTTGGGGCTATTATATACAGAAAGATTCGAAGTTCTTTTCCCATAAGCCTTCACTTCACTATTATCTGTCAGCTTGACAATGGAGGGCATGGCAAAATTAACATAATTGGACATACGTCTATTGCTTGAAGTGAAGTACCTTGAGGCACCAGAGTCGATTATCCATTCTTTTGATGTCTGCCTTACAGCAAAAGCAACGCTTGAATCCCCAGGCCTCGAGCAATCACTTTAAATTTGTTTAGGTGCTTAACTTTTGCCTGGTTTCTTCTTTGTCCTTTTTTGCCCACAGTGTTCTTTGAGGCATTTTCTGGCATCAGATGCACTAGCAAGAGTGCACATAATTTTGAATATCTGTGGACATGGAAAGGCGAACGGTTGCAAGAGCCAAGTTCTTTCGTTTCCGAAACTTTCTTCTATCTTGCATTGAACTGCTAACTTCCAAAACTTCATCCATGACAATATCCCAGAGATCTTTCGCTATCACAAGCATACGCATTTTAAACTTCCCGCTATGATAGCTATCTCTGGACAGCCTTTCTATCTTCAAACTCAAATTGTCGTTGGTTGTTTCTATGAGGCAAATAACGCAATGGTCAAAAATTGAAAAGGAGGCTGCACCTGTATTGACTTGGACACGAATATTCTTAATACTTTACACAATCTCCCAACCAATTCACTAATTAAGCTCTTAATGCAACTTATTCGTATCAGCAAGCTGGGCCTTATGCTTTCTTGAAGCAAAATGTGATGGCATGCTTGGATTAAAATATTGTTTCTTGGCGTCTGTTGGCGATTAAGGAAAAACGGAATACACGGCGTTGTAATCACTTCTGGCCGTCTGAGTAAGGTGGAAAAAACCCCATCGTGCAGATGTCTATTTTGTCGGCAGGTTTTGTCTCCAAGGAGTAGACAGATTCAAAGATTTGGTGGCTTACGAATTATATGACAGATTTCGACTCAGTATCAAAACGTGTAGATGATATACGATTACTACTTTCTCTGTGTCAGGAATCCTAGGTCAGGGCCTTTGTAAAGCGATTCCTGTCGGTGCGGGGGCAATTCTTAAGAAAGGGGAGAAGAATAGAATAGAAACTAATAAATATTTTGAAAACTGCTATCAGTGTTAATTACACAGTGTGCCTTGTAAATGTCAATATTAAGTTCTGATTAAGGTTGGACATTAAGAGACCGACATAACAATAGCTGGCCTTGCGTCATATTGTAGTGCCGTGGGCCCAGTATGTAACAAAAAAGTAGGAAAAGTTTTGTAACTTTACTGCTCGTTTGAAGAAGGTATCGATCTATCCGCGAATCTTCGACCTGCAAGGCCTTAGTTATGCGACCAAATGAGGAATACTTGCTACATTGGTGATATGTAAAGGAAAAGGAGGACTGGGACCAAACGAGCACAGAGGGAAGCAATCAGAATAGAGACAGAGAACAACAACGAAAGCGAGAACAATTCAATGGAAAGAGGCACGGTTGCACTTAGCCAGATTTCGGGCGATGAACAAAACCGATTTCCTACTAACCAAACAATAGTAGTAAGAGATCAAGAAACGGACCTCCCAGCTAACATGAAGAAGTTTAATAAAAGGTAAATATACAATAACTATTAGTAAAATAATTGTCTTTGACTAGTCAAGTTCACTTAATAAAATTGAAGTTAACAGAGTCGATACGTACAGAGTCCATTTAAGATCACGCGACCAAGCAAGAGGAACGTCGGCTCAAGGTAATACGCATCTTGAACATCACAGGCAATTGATACAATAAGGTCTTGATTATCAGGATCACAAGGCAGATTGCATGTTCCTTTTGCTACACGGCTCGGAATCCCTCCGAGAAGCTGTAAGGTGGATTAGAATAGGGCGTAGGTCCGTCGTCTCCAGCTTCAACTCCGTCGGACTGGAAGTCGTCCTTGGCTTAAATAGCACCCTCCTCCTAAGGCGTTGACCCTCCAGGGCAATAGGTCTTTATATGGTTATATTTTGAGTGATGTCTTGATGCCTATCCCACTCCAAACAAGGAAACGGCGAATGCCAATATTGCAGGAAATACTTTTGATTTTCCCTGACGACAAACGGAACTAGGGTGTGGTCTGAGGTGCAAAATATACTCTCGGGGTCGGAAGGCAGATATATGACAAGACACAGAAAGAAGGAAGTACTAGGGTAAAGAGAATGTACATATATGTATGTGTATCATCATATACATGAAATCATTGTCATATTGTTATTGCGTCGTATAGAGTTACTCTTATATCTTTCCAACCTTATTTTCAGTTGGTGACTTGCTGTTCTGCTGTTCTTTTGATTAGAGAATGTTGTAAGCAGGATCACTTCTTTCTACTGTCGTAGTACCCAGGAATGCTACAATGATCACCTTGAAAATTTGCAACATTTTGCTAAAAACATAATTAAATGTTTTATTATTCAACAACAATGATCACAGAGGAGTAGGTCTCTAAAAGATCAAGTTCTTTCTGGAAGTCAACAACTTCAGCCGTTTGATATTACTCTACCTTGATTTAAATTTTAAACTTCCTTTTTCTGGTTGCATCACAAAACCGAACTGTTACATAGCAGCTCACAATAGTCTCATGCTTACATTGACAGATCAAGAAAAACCCTTGTCCAGGATATTGAAATTTGAGTCTCGGAAACAGCAACAGCAAAGTTTTTCAAGTCAACACATCTTTACACTTTCAAGTAGAGGTTGCTATAAAATAGATTGTACAGAAACCTGTGAAGCTGGTTTTTGTTTTTCACTGCCGTCTCGTAGATATCAGAGAAAGCGTGCCCCACTAAGGTTATCCCCATAATTGTGTATCTAGCATGAAATGGTTGTCGACCTTTTCATCCTAGTAGTGTTGAAGCACTGGACTAGAAGGATCGAGCTTGGTGTAGTTATTATGCCCAGATTATCATTTGTTTTTACAGCGAGGCCCAGGTTTATGTCCTGGTTACTTAAACAGACGGAATTTCTTATAATACCGCGCAAGCTCTAAGCGGACTCCACCCCTGAGTGTAAAGAGTTAGAGTCATGAAATAATACGCAGAACGTCCTCCCGTGACAGGTGGTTGCGTGATTGCACATTTTCTGTGGCATTGACAATAAGCCGTCCTCATGGATTCATCTATGGAACGTGGCGTGATGGGGAATCCAGTACTTTGAAATTGCCTCATCACGTTAGATTAGGGATCACGGTTATTTTTAAACCTTCGCAATTCGATTAATGGTATTGTTGAGAGTAGCGCTGTATTGTTGTCCGCACGAGTATACTGTATTTGTCCCACGTTTCTAGCAATTTAAAGGGATTCAGCAAACAATGTAAGAACAAAGATTTAAAATTTATTTTCTTGGGCTACCCCGCGGCCTCGTTTTCAGTGACATTTAACGTCACTTGATGATATCAGATAGCACCAGACCTCAAGGCCGTTCATGATGTACTAGTTTCATTAGCAATGAATCATAGAAGTAGGTACCTCTTTAAACCGGAAGAAAACTTCACTTTCTCACAATTTGGCTATTTCTTTGATCTACTTTAGTATAATACCTTGCAAAAGCGACTACCTAGTAATGTAATTGTATAGTTGTTTATATTGTTATCAAGGTTAGAATGTCTCGTGGTATAGCACAATGCCCCGGTGAATAAAGTTAGCTAGGAACCCTTTTCGCTATTTATTTGTTTGTATTTGTTTGTAGAGTAGGACGTAAATATTCACAGAATGCTTTTATCCCTTTTCTTCAGGAATCTCACTCAATACTTGCATACTGTCAGGGCAAGCCACAATAGTAACTAACTTTCTTTTTTGTCTTTTTATTGTTTCGTTCCGCAGGGTACTTTGGGAAATACTTAAATGACTATGATGGAAGTTATATTCCACCCGGCTGGGACAGTTGGATTGGTCTGATAAAAAACAGTCGCTTTTATAACTACACACTAAATAATAATGGAAAGAAGGAATATCATGGAGCAAATTACAGAAAGGATTACTTTACGGATGTCATCACCAACAAAGGCATTCGATTTTTCATCAAGCAAAAGGCGCGTAATCAGCAACAACCAGTAATGATGGTTTTAGCAATGGCTGCACCTCATGGACCGGAAGACCCGGCTCCTCAATATAAAGACCTTTTGAAGGGGATAAAAGCACCAAGGTGAGTCAAAGTGACATTTTGAGAATTACGAAATCGAATTATAGACGTTTTTAGAATCTCTTGATCAAGGGGCTGTAGCTGGGTGGGGTAGGATGTGATAGGACGTATGTTTGTTTGAATAAAAACGTTGACATTTTTTTCTTGTAAGCAGGATCCATTAAGGGATAAATTGTACGTACTCGATTTGAAGGAATGAATAAACATTTAACACAATCGACTTCCCGAGCCTCCGGTTGTGACGTCGTCGATTCTGTTAACTAACAGTTGTAAATACTGGAATCTAAATTTACAACAGGCGTGCTATCAGAGTTTAGATAGGAAAGGTACTTGGTTTGAAGTAGGATCTATGTTTGCTAAATACTGTTCAGTGAAAAATACAACCTCATTGACTCCAGCATCCGCCCACCTCTTGGCCATGTATTTGCCAACTGAGCTATCTAGTTTTCATGTCAGAGGAATGATTTCCTTTTGGATTACCCGACATGATTTTTCAAATTTTCCTTACAATTGCTGTCTTCTAAAAGTTCGAAATACCTGAATTATCTGCAAGTAGGCTACTAATATATTAATGGTCATTACAAGAAGTGCGACACGGCTCTTCCTCCCTGCGTGACCAGATATCGCTATTCTGGGTCTTTCTTTCCCATGTCATCAGACTTCGTTTTTCCTTGTGCCCGGACCTCCATCGAGAAAAGCACTCTTTACTCGTGATTTGGTATGTCTGTAGGTGGTATTCGACCATGATCCTTAGGTTGACGGGCCTTTCCTTGCAAGGTCGTGGGCTATGATCCGTGGCTCTTCTTGCGAGGAAAAGTTTGTTAAAACTGACGAATTTGTTCCTGTTTAACTGACAAACTTAACATTAGTTTATGACTAGGGACAAATTTATTAACCAAATAAAATTAAACTGAGGAATTTTACAATATTTAAAAAAAGTCTGTGTATCGGGAATTTCGACAGTTATTAGGCCAACCAAGAAGAAAAAGACATTTATTCTTCGTGCACATCTATGATAACGGCGATGTATGTGACGCGATATTAAAAGATTCTGGAGAGACAGCAGAAATCGGAAATGAGGAGACAATGAAATTTCGGGACTACGAGACATACATAATGACAGTGCCATCGACACTGTTGCGAAAAAAGTGAAGAATGAATCAATGATAATGTACCCAGAGTAGCTAAATTTTGTTGTCGATAAAAATGGCCAATGTTTTTCTGCCTGACGAAACTCTGTAACCGAGCACAAGTAACCTAAGATAACCTTCAGCTGTCACAAAGTGAGATGTCCACCAGCTGTTGGTTCACTGTATTCGCATATAATTGAACTATGATAGTTTCAAGGACTTGGTAACAAGACCTGCCCTTAAAGCTAAGCCCCTGAACACTCTTCCTTAGTTTTCTTGTGTTGTATGACTGCATAGCTATGCTTGATTAGTTCATTTAGTACTGTGACCGATAACACAGTTTAATTTGATGTGCGTGACATAACTTGTTTGGAGAGGCAGTGCTAATGTATAGATTTTTTTTAGGACCCCAAGTTATAACTACACTTCTAAAGACAAACATTGGATTGTTCGCGTTAGTGAACCGCTGGATGACTTAAGGGCTGACTTTACAGACCTTCTATACCGGAGGAGACTTTTGACAATGCTGTCATTAGATGACGCAATAGCGAAAATTTATAACATGCTCAAAGAGACGAATGAACTGGAAAATACTTACATATTCTTTAGCTCGGACCATGGATTTCACATAGGACAATTTAATCTTATCAAGGGAAAATCACAGCCGTACGAGACTGATATTCGCGTGCCCTTGTACGTCAGGGGGCCTGGGGTTATCGCAAGTCAGAGGTAGGTCCTGAGAATTATATTGAGATTTATTCCAGAATATACAGTGGCTTTGATATTTCATTTGCCACGTGTCAATTCGACTGGTCACTAGAGAGGATAATATATTTGCTTATTAATGGGTATTAAGGTAATCACGGTTCTGAACGTGTTATATAGAAGGATTGCTGACGGCACTTTCCGTATCTATGTGAGAATGTACAATTCTATGCAGCCGCTCTTCGCTTATCATTCGAGAAACATTGATTACTTGGTACTAGGGTTAACACGCAATGATGATTATGGCCACTGGTCAATAAGTGCGTACAAAAAGATGTTATCGTCATAAGACAGTTAATCTCTGTCGAATTTGTATAATTTGAGTGTGCTAATTCTGTGACAGTTGGTAAGTTCATGCTGGTTAGTTCGGAATATTTATCACTTGCTAAGGTACCGAGGCTTTTTGTTACTTTAAAGTACGAAATTGAATTTAAAGTGTAAAATTAAAATAGGTGAACTAGTATGATATTCTTCAAGTTGTGTTCGTTATTGTTACTTTAATTTTTCTCCAGAATAGATCAAATAGCATTAAATATCGACTTAGCGCCAACCTTCCTTGATATTGCTGGGGTCAAGAGGCCGTCATTTATGGATGGAACTTCACTTTTGCCACTTCTTCGTCGAAATATTCACTCAAGGTACAGTACAAAACTTCCTCTGTTTAGAATTGATAACTTTCAGTGAATACTTACTAACACGTATTCTTTGACACTTATTCCTTAAATATCTGTAACAAATTTCATGTAATTTGATTTCTTAATGCCTTTGCTTTCATGTTACACTGTGCTATGTCACATTAGACTTCGTTGTTTAAGAGTCGAGGAGAATAATGCTGTTACAACTCGAATCACGTTATCTGAGCAAACGATGTGAACTATTCGTTTCACCTCAGGCAGTGCAGTGTTTTATACGACTGGCTATTTTTGACTGTATATTCAATTGTGTGCTTTGTGTTCCATGTGCCGTAGTTTCATTGATTGGTCTCTCTGATGTCAGAGCACTCAGAGCAGAGCAGCGCAGTGAACTATACAGTTACGTCATCGAAGTCCTATTGTAATTTTGGCACCTAGAGTGTTTTGCGCCTGCGCAGACAACAGATCCGACAACGAAAATCTGCGAGTTAGGAAAACCATAGTGCAATCATTCCCTGTCCAAATTCTTTACCGTCACTACTACTCTTGAAACGTTTACGAGTTTTTTCTTAAGAGAAGTTTTCCTGTTTTCGATTTTGGAATGACGTTCAAAATTAAAGTAAAATGGATCAGTTACTAAATTATGAAAACAGAAATTCGGTCCATGTATGATGTAAGTACAGGTGATGGTTTTGGCGCCAATTTGTCATACAAAGATGTTGCATGTTCGTAGATGCTAACTTAATTTTCATTTTCATTTTAAAAAGTTTTGGACTCATGCGTTATCGAAAGATGAATCATTCGTTTTAACTGTGGTACTCCACACTTCATTGTGTTGTCTACCATAACTGTGTCATTTACTGCTGTTGTTTTTGCTTCGTAGTATGGCAAACCCCATACATTGGCGTGACACCTTCCTTGTGCAACGCGGGTGTGTATTCAAATATTGTCATTACTGTTTGATAAGGTTATGGTGCCATAAGTTAAGATTATGTTTGTCATTGAGGACTGTGCTGCACCTATCATTTTTTGAGGTATAAGCAGGACATTTTAAGCTATTTTGAAGTGATGATATCTTAAACCAGGATAGCCCATTAGCTAGCATGTACCAACTTTGTCCTTGAGAAGAACAATTTGAAAATGCGACAAAGCTGGAACAACTAAAGTAACACTGCAACGAATTTTGTACTTGTTCAATAGATGATCAATAACTGAGTGGTAAAAAGAGTATTGTCTGGTAGTCCATAATAGTCATTTTTGTACACTTTGAGTTGTAAAGATGCTATATTTCTGCAGTATCATTTGATGATTGGTGATAATTGGCAGCAATGATGAAATTTCAGTCTTGATTCCTTCCCTCCTACTTTTGAAATCGATAGTTGCAATTTGTGGCATTTGTTTGCGCGAAAGAAATTTTTTCAAAGAACCCAACCTCTATTGCAATTTGTTTGTTCCAAAGCGATCGGAGTTGGATGACCTAAATGAGTTTTGGAATTTTCTGTAACAGGATGACACGGAAGTCTTTTGAACAGTTGCATAAGACCGTATGATGTTAGATGTAGAACAACATTCTTCACCTTCCCCAACTCGTTAATTCCATATGACATTCTTATTTGTTTCCTGTTATGTTTGTACGCCTTCTACTTTGGACAGTAGTTTATGAATTATTATTAATATCTATAACTATATAATATGTATTTATATATTTATATGTATATAATCATCTATACACCTAACTATTTCTGATAGGTAAGTTCTGTTGTGTATTGAGCTAGCCATGAGTCTGCAAAACAACAGTTGTGTATGAATAACGTGAAAATTGATTTCTGAAATAAAGATGTATAGTCGAGGGTAGTTTACTAAAGATTGATGTAACTTTGTGTTTCTTCTGGTATTCCTGTGGCCTCGTTTCTGATGGCGATTGAAATAAATTGGTAATCTTTTCCAATCACCTCGTGATTTGATAATTTAGTAGTTTGTTGTTTTAGTGTAGTCTGTAAAGAGCTTTACTTTTCCCTTTCTTCAGAATTATGATCAAGTTAAACAATACTATGACGTTCCTTAAATATTCCCCAATAAACACAAATCGACTTGGTAAAAAGCGAGCCAGTATTTGTCAGAGCCCGAACAGACCACTCCCACCATGCACGCGTGCGAAGAAGAGGGTATGTGTTATGATGAATGGTGTCTACGACTTACAGGATTGCACTCCTACTCCCAAAACAATTTCGATGCAACAGAAGAACAAAGGTTGTCAGTGTAAAATTCCTGATCCACTAGTACCCGGTGAACAAGGTAAACAGAATTGGCTTATATTTGAAATTAACGTAATATATGTTGATGAGGCAAACTGGTATTATTTGTTTCCAGACAAACGTGTCAACTTTACGGACATGACAGCTTTATAAGAAATTGAGGGATAATAGATTTCTATTACCGACATAGGCAACAAGGTGGTCCTAGTATGATTAGCTAGTATGATTAGCTTGCATCAGGGTTTACTCCCAGACGAAATGTGCGAGGTATTCAGAAAAGCTAAAAACCTTATGATCCAAGTCTTAGGACCCCAAATAACCTGTTATTCGTTTCTGCGTCTTTGTTCTAGGCCCTTGGTGATGCTACTCAACGTTGTCTCAGTGTTAGAATCGAGTGCACGACAACCCTATTATTCCAGTTCGCTTTGTAGATAGCATTTTTTTGGTACAAAATTCATTTCCTTCCTCAAAATGTCCTCTTTACTAAGCGTCCAGTTTAAGTGTCCGCCTGATAATGAGTCGTTGATGAGAATTTAAACTGAGCAATAGCTATTAACGATTTTTTAGAATCCTCCGGTTTTCGAGTTTAGTAGATTCCAACAGTGTAGCATGACAAATTTCAGTCACTAGTTGTAACGTTTTGATTGTGTATATAATTCGTCTAGCTAATCAACTATCGTCAAACGTTTCACCGTACACGTTTGTTTGTTTTCGTATTCACTGCAGCACTCCCAAACAATGTTTTGACAAAATTACCACTACGAGCCAAAGCCAAAATGAAAGTTTTCAGCGACAGGCAAATGTATCGTTTAATGATGTCTGGACATCTGTCTGTTGATCAACTTCGCAAAGTGTTCGCTCGTGAATTGGCTAGAATCAAGCGAAAGTTCAGGAAACGTTCCCTAAGGTACTTGCGTCATCTTCGTGTTGATAAAGCAACAGTGAAAGTTAAAGGTATGTTGACTTCATTACAAACTTACCTTGTACGACGATAGTCTTATTCTCGTTTTGAAGTGGGTTTCTTGACGTCTGGAAGTATGCTTACTGTATTTTGGAGTATTTTGTGTGAGGAGGGAACTTTTGTACTTAAACCCTGTTGCATTATATCTTATCTGACCAATGACTTGTCTACACTTTACTAGTGACTATGTGTTTGAATAACGGGATGCTCCTATGTGTGGAGAGTTATGGCCAACCAAATCAATGCCATTTTCGAAAGTTCCTTTAACTCTGACATGTAGAAAAAGGTAATACCCTGTTTCACGGACAATCGAAGCACCCTCACAAGTTTATATTAAATTGAGCTGACACAATACTTGGTTGCAACTAAGAAGAATGGAAACCATCGATAGACGCCACTCAATACTGTACAGGGGCTGACTGATGTTTTGCCTTTCCATGCTCAATTGTTTGCCTGGTTTAAACTACTTAAGGTCAGTAAAAAAGTTCAGGAAATCCGGAGTAGGACTTAGAATTTTCAGTATCTTGTTCCCTCTTGTGCTACTTTGCTAATGATCTTGTGGAGAAGCTTTGCTGTCAGTGAGGATTTAGTAATTGAAGCACTGGCAATGCAGTCTTGACTGATGAAGACAAAGTTGGAATGAAAAATAAAAACTATTGTTTTATATTGGCTACTGATGAGCAGAACCACATAAAAACATGAAACACTGTGTTTGTGGTCGTCTTTATGGGTGATAGACTCTTTTTATGCTCACAGAATCATGCACAGACGTGTAAGTTTGCGGAAATCTCATCTTTCAAGCAGAGTTAAGGTCTTCTATCATAATTTTAAAACTTTCTGGGCGCTCGCGAGGTGTGAGGTCTAGGAGGATGACAATTGTTCGTGTATGAAACGTCATGCCAGGCCAGTAATGCTAGAAAGTGTTTTGTGGGGGTTTATCACGTCTTAAATCAGTTTCAGATCAGCTTTTGTCAAACAAAATATGAGACCTTTTCCATTTCCAGATTAAGAGAAAGGGCACTTAGTGACGTGGCAACGTCTCTTACAGCTTCATAAAACTATTTTGTAACTGGGAAATTTGTTTTTGTACAGAAACACACTGAATACCTCAGGCGTTACTGCTTTCCAAAACAAAGTGTATGTAGGTGAGAAGAACAGTGTTAAAAATAGGAAGTAAGCGTTGAGGGATTTATGATTTTAATTTTTGAAGAAGTGACTTTGATTGAATATTTAAAAGATATTTTACTTATTTCTCTTCAGCTAAAAAGCAATTCGAGAAAAGAAACAATGGAACTGTCTTTCATAAGAAGATGAAAAAGATTGACCGTAAAATTTCAGACGCCCGAAAGCGCTTAGATGCCCTTCGGGAGAGAAGACGGATGCTAAAAATCAAAACATCAACCGGAGTCGCTACACCGTTGGTCCGAGAACCTATTATTCCTCCTCAATCGAAGCAACCAAAAAAGATTTGCGAGTGCGAACCAAAGAAGGAAAGAAGAAAGAAGACTAAGCAGAAAAAGAAAAGCCGACGGCGAAATTTACGCAATATGAAATGCTTTTATCACACCCCTGACCACTGGCGGACTCCTCCTTTTTGGACACGTGAGAAATTTAATTTTTGCTGCCTTCTACCACTTAAGTTCAGAAATTTGCGAGACAGATCAATTAATTTATCTTTTCTGTTATTTATATAGTGCTAGGTTTGTAAAAAGAGCAGACAAAAAGTATTCCTGCCTTGTAAGGTTGTGGAGCAGAGCAATGAATTTTACCACGTGCTCTGTAGACACAATTTAATGACCACAGAAAGTAGAGTTGACTATCGCGTTTGCCTAACTGTTCAACAGTTTTATGGATGTAAACTAATTTGGGATCGAAAATCATACAAATGTTTGGTCAATCCGAGTTTAAGGACGTGACTGATCTAAGGATTGTCAATTGAAGTTTTGGGTTGTAAAAATAGGTCCTACCTTCTGTTGTTAGAACTAGCCAAAATAATGCATTGACATCTTGTTGCCAAGTTAAAAGCATTGTCGTTTACACCTCAAAATTTATCTGTGGAAATTGACTCGATTGTCCAAGGCAATCGACAGCAATGTAGAATGTTTACTCGTTACTTTCGTTCTAACGTACAGCTCATAACCAGACAATGGCAGCTGTGAAGTAAACTAAACCACTAAAATGTTTTTCAATGTAGTTCACCCATATCAAGACTGATTTTTGTAAATATTGAGCATGAAATTGCCATTGCCTAGGAGTAATAAAGCCTATTTCTCACATTTCGAATGCCATTTTTTTCAATTTTAGGGGGATCATTCTCAAGCTGTAAGAATTCACCCAACAATACATTCTGGTGCCTGCGTAAAATAAATGCGACACACAACTTCATCTATTGTCGCTTCGTAACCTCTTTTGTAGAATATTATGACCTAATACGGGATCCTTATCAGGTACGTTAAAAAAATATAATTTTCATATATTAGCTTGGCTACTTGAAGGCATATAGTTGTGCTATTTATGATATTAATTTTGGTTGTGGTGCAAGGTGCGGTAACTTTACTTGCGGCTCCTAGATGTTAATTTAAATTGTTCCCATTTTACATCAGATTAAAAGAAGATAGAAAATAAATTGTAGGAATGCCCATAAGGGAAACAACATCTGGCAGTGATGGATAGAGAAAGATGGGGTTTCTAATCGCATTAATATGTAAATGCTCAAAATTTGTCCAAATGGCATGTTGTGACAGATATTCAGAATAGTCGCATCACGGTGTTGTATCAGCATCAATGTTATTTACCAATCAGCAAAACAACCTTTTTCTTATTTTATCTAGCAGCACAAGAAGATGCCAGGCATTTCCCTTGGCATGTTCTTCAACAAGTTAGCAGCTAAGGAATTAGACTTTGAAATTTGTTAACCCGTACAAGGAAGGGCAAAAACGTTTTTTCGGATCCCTTGAAGGCAGGTTAGAAGCCTGTAACGTTCACGGTGATTTGCTAAAACACAGTGTTCTAAGATTGTCAAATTATTAGAATAACATACAGTCCTACAGCAAACCCCTACTACATCGTTACGCCTGACACGTACGCTACAGAAGAACCAAGATTATAGATACAAGTGATGCGCTATCCAAGGTGGTCAAAAAAGCCCTGGGCATGAAACATTAAGGGTGGTCATTTCGATCTGGAAACGAAAGCGTTTTTTGTCTTTTTTGATGCAATATCTGACGTCATTGAACAAGTACGTTTTCTAGCCATACCGAGTATATCTGAACCCTCTGAAGATTCACCATAGCTGCCATCCCTTGCTTCGAGGACGGCACTGATTGATTGAAAGATGTACCTAACTATGCTTAAACATTAGAATCCTAACACTTGGTTCAAGTTGCTATGTTCTAGTCTTGATTTAAAAGTATCTTTAGAGAGACTTTAAGGTTCAAGTGATAGAACCTGCAGATTTTAATGTACAAATTTCATTTATTATTAAAAAATGTTTTTTGTTGGTTGTGATGGACACTTGCCTTTTTAAAAAAAATTTCAGTTGACGAATCAGCAACAGTCTCTGTCTCCCGAAACTACGAATGAGTTCGAGAGACAGTTGGCTATTTTACGGGACTGTAAAGGAAGAGAAGACTGTACCATGATTGATGGAAGAACACTAAGACAGATCAAGGTGTGTGTTTTTTCCTGTTGTGTGATCAGGTGTAGGTAAAAATACTATTTTTAAGAAGTAAATATTTAAAAAAGCATTTAAACAAGAAACATAATCATAAGTCAACCATACCATACAAAATGACTGCTGGTCCATGCATTAGTTTGGTAATGCACTGTCAAATGTATCACCTAATCAAAAGGGTAAATTAGCCGTTAAACAACTAAGGATGTG
Source organism: Chironex yamaguchii (assembly GCA_024741275.1). NCBI lineage: Eukaryota > Metazoa > Cnidaria > Cubozoa > Chirodropida > Chirodropidae > Chironex > Chironex yamaguchii. The sequence continues at coordinate 23,092 of JANTCA010038638.1, forward strand.
AGTAACGGTGCACATCCCTCGGTCTGACGCCCTTCGGCAGGAGAACAGTTAGCTAATTCTGCGATAGCTGGACCTACCCTACTTGAAGACTCGGTTAGAATGTACAAATGATCTCCCCTGTCAGGAGATTTCGTCTTTCTTTTAAGGTAACTTAAACTGGCGTAGATAAAATATGGTAGATTAACAATCCATTTCTTTAACCACACAAGTGCGGTAAGATTTACAATATGTTTTACTACTTTCACCCAAACATGAAAATCTTCTCTACGAGAGATTAGGGCATCTTTTGTTTTACACAAACATAGGGATCCTCCCTAAGACAGATTAGACCATCTTTTGTTTAACTCAAACATAAAGGATCCTCCCTAAGAAAGATTAGACCATCTTTTGTTTTACTCAAACAAGGATCCCCCCTAAGAGAGATTAGACCATCTTTTGTTTTACTCAAACAAGGATCCCCCCTAAGAGAGATTAGACCATCTTCCCAAGTTTTGACTCAAACATAAGGATCCTCCCTAAGAAAGATTAGACCATCTTCCCAAGTTTTGACTCAAACATAAGGATCCTCTCTAAGAGAGATTAGACCATCTTCCCAAGTTTTGACTCAAACATAAGGATCCTCCCTAAGAAAGATTAGACCATCTTCCCAAGTTTTGACTCAAACATAAGGATCCTCTCTAAGAGAGATTAGACCATCTTCCCAAGTTTTGACTCAAACATAAGGATCCTCCCTAAGA
>JANTCA010038638.1:25110-39429 GCA_024741275.1 Chironex yamaguchii
TCGTATTAGTCGTTTTGGTCACAATGTTTTTATGGGTATGGATAATCAAAACTCGTATTAGTCGTTTTGGTCACAATGTTTTTATGGGTATGGATAATCAAAACTCGTATTAGTCGTTTTGGTCACAATAGGATTGGCAGTACCAGACCCACAGAATTAAATTGAGTAAGAAGAAAGACTGTGACAGTGGGTGCCCTTTATACACCTCTATCTGCCGTCAGATACTGTGGATTCGAACTTGCATGTTCTATTATGTCCTGATCTACTACTGGGCTCTTCGAAAATTATTGAGCTTCGAGGCACAAAATTGTATCTGTCTTTAGTAGCGTTTTGATGGTAACCATAAGTATACTATTTGTATTTAGTCCTTTAATTTATCGCTTGAGCTATTTTGAAATTCCTTTTCGTCACAGGAGGGTGTAGAACGTACACAAGCTTCATCGTTTTCTGACACAAGTAGTGGCAGGACAAGCTAAATGGCATGATTGAGTAAACGATGGTGATAACACGAGTGCCATAGTAACCGGGAAAATTGTTGCTATTGGACTATTTTCATGCTTTCTATTAAGGAGTGTTTTGGTGACGATTTTCAAGAAGAAGCTGTCCTGAGTAAACTTTAGCGGGAAAAAGAACTCGTAATAAAAAACCCTTGGGTCAAGCCCCAGTTTTAATGTGAAGAACCCACTCATTGAAATATACAGATTACCTATGCTACGCAAGGACAGATAAATTAACGAAAGCTGCTGCAGTTAAAATTTTATATGTTCAATGCAGAAGCTCTAAATATTAGACGGAAAACTGCAATGAGTATGATAGCAATGATCATTTACTTACAAAAGTTGGTAGTTAGACGATCAAAGGTACGTTTAGAGAAACTTGCTGTAAGAAAGAACAAAGAAAAGTTAGATTTTTGTGCTCTGTTCCATCAGAGTATCCATCATAGAAACCAGGATTCTCAGCTTAAAGCTGCTGTGCAAAAAAATCATTGTTGAGAATAAAGATAAGAGAAATTCGTCGCTTGGTTAGAAGGGACCAGATTACCAGGCTGACATCCCGGTATTGCAGAAAGTGATTTTTGTAGAAATCGAGAATGAGGATATCTCAGTTAGCTTTGTTTGTTATTGCGAGACAAATTTTATGCCATTGTCACAATGAATACGATTTTTCTTGTAGAGGTATGCTTATCTTGTTTTATGGTACTGATATTTTGTTGTTTTTAAAACTTTTCTTTTAAAGTCTTCTGACTTTGTAGCAATATTAGTTGATTTTGGTGGCGGGTCATTCCCTGTGTTTTAGAAAATTGTTTATGTCAGACAACCACAACATAAATCATTGTTTCACATTTTAAGCTAAATCATTAGATACAAACTGTATTTAGCTTTCGTTCATTTGAAGTTAATAACTGTAAAGCTCCACTTATAAGCTCATGGGATTGAAAGGCCTCGTTGGGCGCGTAGATGGAGACAGGACTTTTGATAATGGCAGTGTGATGCTGTCCTTGATATGGATAAATTATTTTCGCAATGTTCTGTCGAATAGTTGAAAAGCAGTCCACTTGGTGTAGTCATGGTCAACCGCCCCTTCCCCGCCCCCAATATTCACAAAGAAAATTCCAATAACACATCCCTTTAGCAAATGCGCTGAAAATGAAATAAGCCAAAGAAAACAATTGGGGTTTTTGTTTTAACTTTTCGGCAACCCATGATAATTTGTAAACACTATTTATATTTAATCTTAGCGTGCTTTTGAAAATCTATGGAATTTACACGTCTTACCTGAAAGAGTGTTCACATGACCATTACACACTCGTGCCACTCACATCTCATGGACACAAGGAGCTGGAAATTAAATTCAAAATTGCAAACTCCGTTGCCTTAAAACTGGGCAGGCGATGTAAGCATCTCGAGTTAAAACCCTTTCCGTTGCATACCCTTGTTTTTTTCTTGCATAATCTCGTGGATTTATATCTGATGGGCCTTGTTATGGATACAATGTTTCAATACGTTGTAGGTGGGCGTATTTGGTAGTAGTGCCGATTGGCGTATTTAGTGTGGGCTTATAATCGAGGCCTTACAGTAAAGTTTACTTTTTCTTTCATTGCCAATATGTTAACAATATTGTACTTGATGTACTTCTTCTGACGACTTACCGCCATACGTGTCGCAGATAGGTGAGCCAACACTCCTACTTATTTAGTCGCAGGATTATAAGGAGACATTTTGTGTCAGAATTAGGCAATGATGGCTGATCGAACAAAACGATTATCGCTTTTCGTCCTGGTTATCAGAGTGACTAATTTTGCATTACTATGTCAGGGTAGGCACTGAACTGTAATCTTTTGAGCCCTTTTATACGATGCCATTTTTAAATGGACACAGTATGAAGTCATGTCGTATTCAAATGTCACGCTTTCCAATATATCATTGTCGTTTTATGCTGGTTACGAACAGGTTTCGTGTAAATGTAAACAGTATGATTTCAAACAGTTTTCATTCAAAAACGACATAGTGTAAACGGATTCTTAGTAAATTTACACGTACTTTGGCGGTAGAGAAAAGTTTTTGTTTTTAATTCTCTTGGATTGATTTCGGATTATTTGTATTACAATTGCTTACCTTAGAGGTGATTTCTTTTGTTTCAATCCGACGCGTTGTAAGTTTCGAAGTAAGAGACAGTTTAACAGGAAGATAGTATACAGTTCGTATTTATCTCTCACGGGGTACAGTCTATAAAGGTGATGGTCGAAGGCCACGTTTTCGTATATTGTAATTGCCATCTGGTCCCGATATTCGTATCGGATACGGCTACCTACTTTTTGCGACACCCACGTTTAGTTCGCTTCTCTTTATACCTGATATAAACATCAATTCAAGATGGTAGCGATCCAATATCAATTGTCATAGCTGATTTCTTTGGCTTCATAGTCTCCATTCGAAGATGATAACTTATTATATATAACAATCTATGAATCAAACAGAAAAGCAAACAAAATATTCGTCTTTGCCGCTGGTAATGTATGTATGTTACAATACTTTGTGGCATCTTACACCTTAGTTGACTAAGGTGACATCTAAGCTGAGACCTGGTAATGCTAGGCATTCCTTCGAACTTGCAAACGTATTTGAGACAAAGTATACTGTGACTCCAAAGGTCATTCTTTAATACTGTTTTACGGTAGATGTCTTTTGAAAAATAAGTAAAATAGGTTTGGTTCATCATGCCGCTCTATAAATAGATTCTTCCTGTGCCCTCTCTACCAATGTACCGTTTTTAGTTCATTTCAAAAGAACCTCCTTGACTGTAGAGCGAGAGAACTTAACTCCCATTTTCCACCATATACTAGTTTTTTACGCAGACAACAGTTGGATATACCTAATGTTGACAAAAGTAATGTATGTTCAAGTATAACTTTCTGAATAATTCTAAAACTCGTGCTCGGCACTAGAGCATAAAACAGGGCGTTAAGGTTGATACTTACAGTGAAATCAGCTGTGCTTTATATCTTCAGGAATGCTGAAAGTTGGATCATCTAAGAGCTTCCAGAGAAGTTTCAGAATTCACAAACGTGCGACTTATCATAATTTATCTGTAAGGAAGGGACGTGATCTTGTGTGTCAAGCAATAAATATAAAACAATCCCCAACCGAATTCGTTTGTCATTTAAAAGCTTTTGTCTGCAATTTGAAAATACTTGCAGGAGACGAGAGCAATTAGCAAGATGAGGAAAAGCCCAAAAAAATTAATCCAGCTTAACGGAAGAACCGCCGAAGCATAGTGGACAGCTATCTTGCAACCCAGAGGTTGTGAGTTCGAACCCGTGTCACCACAAACAAAATACCATTGGCGAGAGAACGGGAAGCCATCCTTATTGACAGCTTACTTTCTAGTGAATTTCCTAACTCTGACATGGGAATCGGCTACGCCCTGTAACGAGCATGCAAAAAAAGAGAGGACGAGGAATAGTAAGCTCGTTGAGGTATGGTTTAAATAAGCAGAAATGAAAACGGTGTCCACGGTATTACTCTTTGGTTACACTTCTAGTGCAAAAGTTAGCCTCCCAAATAAACCATACGATGGGTTTACAAGGCAAGAAAATGCTTTCTATAGAGTGAATATTACCATGACAAGCTGTATATGAAACAGATACTTTAATATAGGGTGTTCAAAGCGCCGTAAATTTGTGTCGAAATTGTCGAAACTGTTACTTGACTTTCAAAATTTCAAATATCTGCGTGTTAGTCAATTTTGAATCTTTCAAATCTTGCGTCGGTTTCAGCCTTTCAAATAGCTTGCAAAACATTACGAAACGCGTGCTTTCATTGTAGGTAAAACATTCTGCACGTAAAATAGTGCGATGTACCCATAATTTTAAGGCGCAGACTAGCGGCCGCGATCAGGAGCAAACTAGCGGCCGGCAGATCACATCGCTTTCGTTTGTCGCAAAAAACTCCCCACGTTTCAATAAGAATCATCCTAATTGGTAGATTCTACGACTTCATGTAAGCTTCATATTGATACACGACATTGAACCTGTACTTGAGCCTCTTTGTAACTGTAAACTACCACTCAGCCGATTTGCAGGTTTTGTTTTCAAAGATTTTAGCTCTGTATCGTCACGTCACAAATTTTAGGTATCTGACGATTGAAATTTATTTGTTTGGGGTTATTTTTTGTATTTATTGCGAGGTTTCAGATTTTATTCCAACAAGATCAACGACGGACACGCGCGAATTTCTCGCCATTTCTTCTGTATACTACAAAGAAAGGAACCAAGATGGCGGAGGCAGAGGACAGAAAAACCAAACAAACCTGATTTTGAACAAATTCACGATTTTTATGCAGAAAATAAGCATCAGCGGAAATCTCAGAACTTTACAAGAAAAAGTTTCTTCTATCTGCAGAAGAAGCTGGACCTTTTGATTTAACTATTTACATATGGCTGAAGGATGTTTACCTCAAGGACATGAAGTTATGCGGGAAAAAGAAAACTGAATTTTGAAGAGAGTTGTTCAACCGTTCTTCTTTATCAACTTTCAAATACTACGGCGGGAGTTGTCGAGTGGCCTCTCACCATTCCAAAGTGTCTTCACATACACACGCACACATACGTATACACACACGCATACGTACATACACACAAGCACACACACACACGAACATAGGAGTCTTCTATACAAGTTAATATCTGTCAAGAGACTTTTATTTAAAGCAAGGGGTTTTCTTCGTTTTAACTCAATTCACTTATGCCTTGGTTTAGACTAGCCATCTATTTCCTTTCGTGTCCGTGCGCAGAAAGTCAGCATAAAGCTTCCCGACTTAATATTAAAGCCAAAATGTCTGTGAACCATAACTGACGGGCCACGTTTATTGACAAATATTTTGTGAATTGACACATCAATTCTCCTAAGTATGGCTTGAACAAGTGATAGATATGTATCGAGGAGACAATGTGCTATTCGTTGGTATGATACAGATAAGAGCACATCGATACTACTACCACAATGACCAGTTTGCTTGCTTTGTCTATTTCATTTACACAATGAGACAAGTCCTGTAAGGTATGAATATTTCCAATGTAGATGATGATTGTGTGATGATAAGACTGGGAACTACAGAAGAGTTTAGGAACAATATTGAAAGAAAACAAAAGAAATAAGTATGCAACTGCATAGAGAATGAAATCAAAGGAGTGCGCATGCAACTTTGCATTGAAAATGGGATGCCAAGCAAAAGAATGCAACTCCATAAAGATGGAACGCCAAGGGGTACAAAAAAATTACACGCAAAATGCAGAACAACTTTACACAGGAACAAAACAAAAAATCGATTATCTTACTCGGAAGTAAAATATCGTCAGATCCGAAATGCACTCGGGAATTCCAAAGACAAAAAGGTTTTCATTGCTCAAGACGACTTTCAGCAACAAAACATGACCTTTGCAAGTAACATGACACTGAATACTAGATTTCGATTGTAACATGTTTTAATACATCCAAATTGAAATGTTATGTTTAGGGAGGACTCTGAGTATCTAAGATTCACAACTCATGCATGCGTACAAACAAGACGTATGAAAGCGGGAGAAATGGAACTTTCTGCTGTAACAAGGGAAAGACCGTGGTCAAGTGATGTCAAAAGCGGTGGCAAACTTGACATACAACAGCAGATATCTGCTCAAAAGAATGCGGAAGAACTATGGACAAAGGAAATTCAGTCAAATCCCTAGAATTAATGATCCACGATAAACGCAGGATTATACAACGCCGGAGACACTTCACATTATTCGAAAATGACACATTGGCATTCATTACAAGGTTACTGCCTCCATTTCGTCCCTGCTTTATCAATCGAATCATTGTGCTAGTCCTAAATTTGCCCTCCCATTGCCCTCAACGCCTGAAATCAAAAACAGTGGGTGTTTGGCAGGGATTAACTCAGATAAAAATCTAGAAACAGAAGGTTTGACGGCAACTTACCTGGTGTGTGTAGGAACGTGTTACCGAGAGTTCAACAGTGTATAAAACGTGTTTACAAAATTACGCCTAAAGTGAAAGGATTTTAACTTAAATATAAACCTTACTTAATACTTTAAAGAAACTTACACCATTTTTATCGTCCATTAAAAATGCCTTTACGTTGCGAAAGAGGCAATTCGTCGTGTGACATTGCTCCTGAGGTGAGCCGTAATCGAAGTCCATACTTTCACTTAAATCAAGTACAAAGGAGACAAGTCCACGCCTAGCTGAAAACTTCCTTACAAGTGAAGCAATTTCCTGAAGAATCTACCGTGGTTTTGACGAAATCACATTAAACGTTACGTTGATAATACGTGGCCGGCAGAATACCCCCCAGTGCTACTATTGTCCCTTGCTCTAACATGCTCAGATGGGATATACACTCCGCTTTGATTTCGAGGGGTCGGTACTGGCTTCTTGTAAAGCGGCTTCCTGGGAGAAACACCTTCCCTTGCACTTATAACACTTCTTGCGGCCATATTTTGCTTCTTCAGAAGCTCGGTATTCTAGTAAAATAGAAAAACAAACTCGTTACAAAATTTAAGAACCACTTTAAAGAAATAAGTGCCCTGCACTCTAAAATAAGATACTGAGGAATTGGCATGAAGTTCGATATTGTTTAAGATTTGTCTCAAAGATGGCAATTGGAAACAAAATTTAGACAATTAGCGCCTAATACGTATGTCTGGCAATGCCAGAAGCGTCAACCAACACAGAAAACAAATAAATGAATTTTCCTCACAAAATATCAGCTACGAAATGTAGCAATTGTCTTTACGACTGAACCCTCCGCATTTTTCTTAGCACTTTGACAGTACTTAACGTACAATTGCAAATTCTTAAAATTAAATACATTTTTTGCTATAAGCAATTTCTGCAAGACAAATTTGCAAGCTAGTTTTGAAATTTTCGAGAATAGATGTCACAGTTTTGATTCATAAGAGATTTTTAATTTCTCTAATGCCCCATTTTGCATAACTTATTTTAAATGATTATTAATGTGGACAACCATTCTGTTTATTCCAAAACAGTTCTTATGTGCAATTTTTTGCAACCATTCAAGATGATTGCCGTAAACACAAGTTGCCTCAGCTAAACAAATTACAAGGAGCTGAAGATTAAGCTTCTGCGGCTCTCATACAACATTCCCTGCAATTTGCAGCTGTGGCATATGAAATTACTGAGAACGCCAACAAAGGAAAACACATTTCTGGGATGGTCCAACCTTTGGATCAAGCCATCTTTTCCGTTCTTCTTCTTCTTTATCACGTCTTCGATCCTGAAAATATATAATACATTTATATTATATTTTATAATATATAAATAAATAATACATAAATACTACAATTATATTAATCATCTGTTATGGCTTGGTTGGCAACAAATACGGTCAAAGAATGAAGGTAGCATGTTAAGAAATTAAGGTTACAAGAAGTATCCATCTTATCTTTTCAAAACAGTTGACCACCACTGCTACTGTTTGTTTCTTTTTACTCGTGTTTGTCTTGTTGTCTTATCCACAACAGGACGTAATATCTTTTGTTATGTCTTGTTTAGTTTCAAGCATTTTTTATGGTTCTCCTTTGATCTCTCTCGCTTTTATCTGTAACTCACTGTCACACGAACAAGTTGCAAACAGATTTTCTCTTTGAAGGTCAGCATAACATAAAAGATTAAAAATCCAGCCTCTACTTCGAAATTCAAACCGTATATCAGACTGCAAATGGCCTAACAGCAAATTTAAGAATTCCTTCTGCCAACGATTCCTAATTGGCCATGAAAATACCCATGTATCTGAAACCTGAGATAACTACGTTTATTCAACTTGCCACAAAATTTGACGACACATAAGCGTTTTCCGCTTGATTCCACTTCCTTTCATCTTCAGTAACTTCAATTCCAATTTTAGGCAACCGGTCTTCTAATGTACAATAAGCATGACTACCATTGTGGTCTCTCCGGTGAAAAAGGTGTTTCCGGTAAACCCTCGTCTTTATATCTCCTCCCATCCTGCCCTACGCGACGGGCAAAGGAAGTAAATGTGGTTGGATCAATATGATACAATAAATAAATAACAGATTGTGATTGGTTAAGGGAACGTAGCACCGGGATACTGACATATCGGAAACAACAGTTTTAACCATTGTTATGAACTTTGATCGGACAATAGTAGTCATAGTACTATTCTCCGCGACATACCTCCTTCGGTTCCTTCGATTAATACAAACAAACGTATTTAATTCAACTGAGAAGAAAATAATGATCGCACACAATGTGTTAACACAACTTCCACTTACCACAAAATGTACAACACAACTGGCGGGAATCCACAAGATGAGGGAAAATATTATTATAGTTCCAACTATGTTCTCCTCCATAAACTTGGCTGTGTAATATAAAACCCAACAAAACAAGAAACTCTCTAACTCGGTTTTAGTTGAAACAAAAACACTGATTAGCAGTAAAATACTTTAACACAACAGCAGATAATGGATAGTATCGTAGAGTACTTTCAAGACGAACATTTCATCTACAAAGTTCTCTCTCTCTCTCTCGACAATTCCCTTGAGTTCTCTGCTGAATCGTCATCCCACTGTCAACAACACAGCACCTTTTTGAAGCTAAGCGTTCCTCTACCCATCCATAGCTTCAGCCATTCATACAAGTTTAAAGTAAAAGACATAACAGTGCCAAATTATGCCGTGTAAGATGAAAGAAACAAGAAATGTTATCAGATATCACTAAAAGAGATAACTGATTCTTTAAACAAATACAAAAAAAATATTGCAAATCCGTGTAAACGTAACTAGCAACACACAAAATTTATAAAACTACTTCACCTACCAAATTTGCTTGCTGAAAAGTCTTTTACTAATGACAAAAACTGATCGAGGACATTCTGCTTTGTTTTTTCACATTTCCCCTACGTGACAAGCAAGAGAATAATAAAAATAGTAAAATCCCGAATGTGGACTGAAAACTACTTTATACTCGAAATTTCTATTGTACTTAACAAGGGCTTATACTTCCGCATACCGGATATTGACTGATCTCTGAGGCAATCTGAGGATAATGCATACCGTTTTCGGTCCTTAACCTCGACGTCCAATCTGCGCACGGCAACCTCACTGATACAAGGGCCAATAATTAGAAAACAATTATAAGGTTTGACAATGGAGAACTAGCATCATTTAAACATGTAAAGAGAAAGGGCAATGGACATGCGAGACCCCCATTGGACCTTTATTACTTCAAGGAGAGCCTACGGCCTACATATATTAGTTTATGTGTAATGGCAACAGACAGAGGTCCGAGAGATACGAGTCATCTCCACGGTAGGCGTGCAGATAGTTACCAGGCACAAACAGTATTCCAACTGAGAATCATGAAAACGAATGTTGCCAACCTCGTTAGATTGGCAGCCCAGCACCAGTTCACAGTTTTCATCGCTGCGATTCAACAAACTGCAACCACTGTTTATTGGAATAAAATTGGCTAACTAACCTTAAGGCAACGACCTTGGAATGACCCAGAATCGCACGGATGACCATCATCCACATTACGTACGAGCCCGTTTACTACAGCAGGGGTACATGACGACCCACTGGAACAGCACAGTTTACAAACATCGTCATCTAAACAAAAGATAAGAGGAAAATAAGGCATAATTTCGTGAGGCATAACCATTTGTACAGAAACGTCAATTAACTTAAAATTTAGATCTTTCAATCCGCTGTGCGACTTTAATTTTGGAGTCATTTGTTGTCACTGTTTCTTAATTTTAAATCAACAAGCGCCTTCCATTCACAACATTGACGTCCCGTGAGACTAATAATACACTTAACAAATTGTAACAGTTGACATTTTATAGTCCTTTGTAAAGGAAAACGATCCCTTTGCCCTTTGCAGGAAAGGTTATCTTATTCCGATATAGCGGCAGGTGTATGAATACAATGCTCTGAAGAGTTTAGTGTGATCGATGCAAAGAAATTTGACAAATGGCACGAAATAAATGATTAAAAAAATATTTTCTTGTGAATGGAGGAAAAAGTAAGGAAGATTTTCGGTAATTTGGTCCTTTGTATTGAAATTTTTGTAAACTACCTGGCCTGGATTCAAAAATTTCTTCCCTCTTACCTCCAACTAGCGTCCGTCTATCCTTTAACAAATTAAACTGTACCCTGTGGAAATACAATCTTTTTAAAAGTGTAGCTGACAACTCTAAAACCATTTCAAGTTAGGCGACTTCCACTAGTTTTCAATACATTTCTAGAAAATATAATAATGAGATTACCCTCGTAAAGAGCAAAAGGCCCCAATCCGAAACTACATCCCGGGCCTTTCAAAATACGCTTAAAACTTCTCTAATTGTATTGTGTGAAAACAGGCGTATGAAAATAGGCTTATGATTACACTTAACAAACAAATCCAAAGGAGAAAACTTACTGTTAGTGCAAACACACGACGCATTCTTTTCTTGCCCATAAACTTCACAGAATGATTTGCATATGCCGTTGTAACATTTTCCTCTACAATTTGAAATCAAAGCGAACAAAAAATTAACCAAATTAAAGAAACTAAAATTAAGTAGTAGAATCTTACGCGGGGAAACATAACTTGCATGTGCACCTTATCTGGAGTGCTGAATTAAAAAGTTGTCTTCAAATGAATAGTTGCTGTGTAATCCAGTCCTTGCATTAAAATGAATCATTTGCCAAGCTATCCAACATAAAACACCAATTCTCACCTTTTCCAAACTTTCAAAGACACTTTTAACCTTAAATAATTTTTAGCCTGTGATTTAATGGAATAAGTATTGAAGACAAAATAAAGTTATTCAAATACCAGGTTTATTTAAAGTATAACAGTTATAACTTATATCAGTAAATAACGATTTCAACACCGTTGACATTAAACAAAATCAAAGCAAACAACCTCCCCACTGCTGTCACATTCGACGGATTATATATCATCTACTTTGTGCACTTCAGGAGGAGAGTATTACCTGAGCAGTTCTAACAGTTAATGTTGATCACGAATGAAGTGCTGGTATAGACTTTAACCCATCACGCAAGTTAGTCAGGCCGAACGAAGTAGGTCACAACAAGTCAATCATCCAGACCTTCTGTTCAAGAAGTAACAAATTAACTTGTATAATTACAGATCAGAAAACACAAAATGTACGTAATAAGATCAGAAAGGATGTACTCTATACGACAAAGATAAACAGCTCATTCTGTAATTACTAAATACATATGAGGTAAGGTCCTTAAGGGTCTTGTTTAAGTGGTGGGTCCGTTATCAGCTGTCCCTTGTGTCTTTGGGCCTGTGCAAAGCTATCGTTTCATCTATTTCTAGTAAGAGTACTACGTATGAAAATAGGTTCAATACTCTCACTTTACTGATTTTATTCACACCAGAAATAGTTTGGTACATACTTGCCATGACACTCCGGTCCTGTTAGTTTTGGGGCGACTGGGCACGTTGATGAGACACCACTTTTGGTTGTTAAGGTAAAGCTAACACGCATTTGAAAATCAATTTACTTCTTCCAAATATTTCATATAATTAAGTAAGGCATTCTGTATAAATACCAGGTTGCTAAACAATCAGAATATTACAATTAATTTTGTAAACTCCTTTGCAGCAAGCTGTCATTCTTCACCCCACAAAGTAGCGCTTCACACATGGGACAGAACAGTTTCAAAAGACCGAACCTTCCTCAAAAGCACTTTCGGATCCGCCAACTAGCGCCCTCGACGCCACGCAATGATACGTGACCTGTTGGCCAAAAGACGACAACTTATACAGGGGAACGATACACCAGATGGCTGACGTCAACCTCTTCAACCTTAAGCTGATGTAAGTTCAAGACTGCTATATCGACATTTTAACTGAAATGCATGTACTCGTCAAACGACTAATCATGTATTTTACAGACTAGCGAAGACGCTGTGGCTTGATTGTTGTCCTTGGTCAAGAGATAGAAAAACAAAAACAGGCTGATTGTTACATTTCTAACACCAGTCATATACATTCTATGGATGGACTAGAAAATATTTTAAACTTCAAGTTACTTTTCCTGAAATGCGTGCGAATCGTCTTAATTAAAAGGCATGTGATAGCAAATTTGTATACAACTCGACGTGCAGTCCTTTTTTCCTAACTAGAAAAGATATGCTGAAACGACTATTACAATATGATTCTTTTGTCGTCGTCCTTGCCCTCCAACTTTAAGAAACTCGTACGAACTCAAAATCTGATAATTTTAAGAAACTTGTAATCTTGCCCAAAATTTTACTTTCTTACAAAAAGATACGTGTATATCAAAACTGAAACTCTACAATTCTGGTTTTGCCCGATTACATTGTGAAAGTCTTTGTGAAAATATTAATTTGCGAAAACTCCAATTCTGGCATATCCTGAAAGTTTCAATCAAATCCGTCCATAACTGTTTGAGCTATGTTGCTAACAAAAATATAGTCAAACAGAGACACACATAAACACGTAACTTGCAAACCAAAGGTACGTCGTGGTGGAAGTAAAAATAACATAAAAGGATACTCGCACATTGTTTTGCCTGTGCACACTAATGAAAATTCTTCTCGACATTTCTTTGTTACCGGAGCGGGCTTGCAATTTTCGCAGCATGGCGAATTTACATCACTAGAATAGAAAATAAACTTCGTATCATAACAAGCATTGTACATCAATGTAAACTAAAACTTCCTGCACATAGGAACTTCGATACGAATTACGCTTCTGATGCTTTGAGTTGGTGATTGCGCATCCTGAGAGACCAATTCATGAAGCATATTAGATGATCCATGTATTATAAGGGATTTGTCATAACTGTGACTTTCACTGACACCGACATCTTGTGCATATTTTTATTTCTTTCCCCTTTTCTCTTTATTTCTCTTACATAACTAAGGTCTCATAGGTCGAAAATTCGTAGGGGGGGTATTCTCTTCTCCAAGAGCGCGGTAAAGTTATAAATATTCTACAATTGCTACATACTAGGGAGAGGGCACTACATTTTTATGTTATAAAGTAGTATGTTTAAATCTCTGTACTACAGGCCGCATGTGATTATAAAGGTTATCTCTATTGTTAGTTTGCAATCGTAGATAGCACCAGGAGGGTTTTCTCTAAATCTTCTTGACACAGAAGAGCTGATTGCCAGTCACAACGTTTCTAAACAGCCAAAGAATGACTATCATATTATGCTAAAAACAAAAAGCAGTTAAAATTTAGAAAAATTCCAAATATTTTCCTCCGCTAATCAAAAACAAAAGTAAAAATCCTGGTAAATATCTGAAAAACATCAGGTAAAACAGCATCTACCGAAGTTCTTAAAATTCTCTGACTACATATTGATACGATTCAGTTGTTTACTGACTAGTGGTTTTGTAATAAGTATGGCCTCTGCGATCGTGTGTTGGAGTGAAGACGGTACTAGAAATGTAGAGGAATACAAAACAGTCCTACAAAATACTAGCAACTTGATAAACTGTGTCGTATTTGCTGCCCGGGACAATAGCCATACGGCAAATTCAGCTTTTTTTCAAACTGGTGTTAAAACCTGAACAGCCAAACAAACCTGCATGTTACACCGGCTCTAAATTTACAATTCGGATTACAGCATCGATCACTGTTATTCCTAATTGCATCTAATCCTGGATCACACTCTTCTCCACCTTCCACTTCGAAATTGCCACAGAAAGCACCTCGTTTTTCTAGAAGAAAAGGGGAAAGAGAAAGTAAATGATATCAAATGTGGGTGGATGAGATCAAATGTCGG
>JANTCA010038650.1:0-14215 GCA_024741275.1 Chironex yamaguchii
CCACCCGGGATGTGATATCCTCGGTCGGTGCGACCTTGTCGTTTGTCAGAATCGACCCCAGGTACGTGAACTGAGCAACGTTTTCCAGGTGCTCTCCGTCGACCATAAGTTGGGGGGATGGCGTGCAGAAACTCAAACTTTCATGATACAAAAGAATAGTTATGATCGCGCATTGAAAACCTTCAACTTCGTTGGAATAGAGATATCTGCTCGATGCCACAATTGTTTTGTCAGCGCACCGAATGCCTTAGATGCTTTCGTTATTCTG
This sequence comes from Chironex yamaguchii, assembly GCA_024741275.1. Taxonomy (NCBI): domain Eukaryota; kingdom Metazoa; phylum Cnidaria; class Cubozoa; order Chirodropida; family Chirodropidae; genus Chironex; species Chironex yamaguchii. Next base: position 269 of record JANTCA010038650.1, read on the forward strand.
CTCAAGATGTCAGCCGCTGGTGCCACTTGATCATTGGTCAGGACAGAGCCCAGGTAGGTAAACTGGTCGACATTTGCCAGAGGTTCTCCATCAACACAAAGCTAGTTTTGATACATGTTTCATATAAATAGGTTGACATATACATATACTTTCCTTTCTGATGTTTCATACTCTGAAGAGTGTCAGATGAAAAAAGCTTCTAAGTATGTTTTAAGCGCAATGTCACAAATTTTCAAGGCGATGATCAAAATTTACTGAATCTTATAATAAAGTGTACCTACTTAGTTACAACTTTAGATGTGCTCTGGAAATTTCAAGTCACAAAATACATTGTATCAGGGGACGTTTTAATTTGTGGGTACTAAAATACCTCTGCAATGTGATCTATGTGTGCATGGGTAAAAGTCAAGGCAATAAATAGGCTAAACATCATAGCCAAATTGTACGAACATATATAAAGGAAGGATGTCCAAGAGGGCAATGATGGAAATAACTCTTAATTTGTAGCATGAACAAGTGGCAAGTGGGCTTAATATCCCTTGAGCAGGATCCTGTAAAATCTAAGTGACAGGACCCACATGATTTACTCTAGCACTTAGTCAAGCCCTTGATACTCCACCATACATGGAAGCAGAGTTATCAGACAAAGAATGAACATGTTTTGAATGAAAGAGAAGACAAATGAAGTAAAGGAGAGGAAGAGAAGAGTAATAACCAGTGAAATTTGCCATGCTGCTACCAATTAAAAGAGGTCAATTGATAAACACTGAAACAGAATGGTACTTTTCTGTCAACTTGATCCAACAGCTGTGGATCATGGACCCAATATCTTAAAGGTTTACAGGCTCAGAACTTAAAAACCAATTAGTTTGCAATGACCCTCGCACTAAGATGCAAGCTTATCATTATGACAAGGTTGACTTTAGAAGATAACCAAATCTCAGCCATGTAATTAAACCTAACTACTGTGAAAATAAAAACAAGGATGTCGAAGTCTACAAACCTTTCTGTGAAATATGATGAATAATCAAAAAATTTTAAATGGTATTTCAAATCTTATGACTTGGATCAAGATAATATGGAATCCTACTTAAGCCGGTAATTCTACTTAACTGAACAGAAGACGGCCGAACTTTGTGTTGGTACAATACGATTACAATTTCTGATAGGAAAGAAGGAGCTAACAGGCTGCCAACAGAAAGTAAAATACTTGTATAAGGCATACTTGTGAGCTAAAATTCGACGAGAATATTGCAGAGCAGTGACTGAAAAGTTTACAGGGCAAATAAAGCTTCATAATTTCATGCTGGCTGGCCCGCTGTGAAGTGCAGGTGAGGCCGATAAACATAAATAGTCTCCATGATCAACAAATTGCAACGGTTACATTTGAGTGGCAAGAGGTTTTAACATTGACTTGTAAAATAAATAAACTTCGCTAGAACTATAAAAGTTGGTGTATGGGCTTGCGATGTCTGATATCAGGACATGATTGGGTTTTTGTATGGTCCAGCTCATGTTTATCTTTTATGATCGATACGATTTTAAAAAATCATATTCAATTCGTATTTTCTAGTATTACAAGTAGATTTTTTCTCGTAAACTTAAACGAACTCTGATTTTATGGGTGCATTGCTGAAATCTACCCTGGTCAACATAAACATAAAGTGGCTGTTAACTTGAAAAAAAATTTCTAATCTAGATGTGAAATTTAATGAAAGGATTTCGTTAATCAGCGTTAGCGGACAAGAAAGATACTTCCGCCCAAGGCAATGTATTTGTACTGTTAACACTGATCCTAAGGCTTCCATTCACATTTCACATTGAACACTGGATTTAACTTGGTATTAAAAACTGCTCTTGCGTTACTAATACTAATTCAAAATGAAAGAAACTTAAAATGAATGTATTGATCACCAAGCATTGAGGACTTGGCCTCAAAAGATCAACCACACAATCACTTGTGGATTTTAAACTGTCCGTTAGTTACTTGATGTACGATGGGCAAAAGTTGAGAGTCGCATTGGTGATAAATTTGATGCACTGGTGAGTCAATTAAAGGCAACCTCCCGATGTTTCTTTCAAATATATGTGTCCAGGATGTGACTAGCTCATTTGTCAACGTATGAAAATACCCAAATCAACTAGATCGCAAAGCAAATGATGATTTAATACCGATTTGGAGCGTATAGTAAAAATCTAATATATTCGTCTTACAACATAAATTGCTAAGTTTGAGTCGATAATTGGTTGCAGCTTCTTGAATTTAAACCTCATGAACATTGCCATATATTCTGATAATATCGACCCTGTTATGTTTAGAAAGGTTATAGTTTCGCTGTTGATATAAAACCAGGTTCTGGAAGTGTCTAAAGTTATTAAAATCGACAATGAAATGGATCACAAAATGCCCATGTGTATAATTGGAAATTAGGAAAATAGTATTTGATGAGACGTGGCTTTCTCGTAGAATACGTAAAATAGTTTGTTAAAATCATAGAATTAAGCTTAGGTGCAACTCTTTTTTGGAATAAACTGTATACAATCTTGCAAACTATAACTTGGGCATTAAAAAAAGAGTTAAAAACGAGATCATCATAAGCCTTACCTGGCAGAACGGTCACTAACTGCAAGTATTGGTCGCTTTGCTTGATCAGGGATATAGCATCAGTTTGTGTATATCCAGCGACATGTTTTCCATTAATTTCAAGAACTAATTCACCAGGAGAGATATCGCCAACTTTAAAAATAACTTTGTTTTTTAATACATCTCCAACGACAACAAATTGACCATACTCCGATCCTCCCTCAATACACAAATTAAAACTTCCACTTTCACCCCGAATGACACAGGCATCATTCGTCCGTTCGCTCCAATGCTGTCCTTGCAATTTTGTATGCGACATATTGAGTACCATGCACGTTAATTAAAGAATTGTTTCTACATGTACACTACATAATAAGGCTGACTGGGTGGTGAATTAATGTATTTTGGTCCTTGTCAACTTTGCTTATATTTCGACGACATCCTTCGCCATGATTCATGACACAGGGAAGATGTGGAGATCGTTTGGAATGTTCAAGTAAAAACAATAGCGTAGGAGAAAATCACTTTTGATCAACATAAACACAGACACTCCAAGTTGATTTATATCAACAAAAGTTCGTAATTCGGAGCAATTTATTGACTAATTTATCAATAAATTCGTATCAAAACTTACAAGATCCCTAAATTTACTGTCTTACAAGCGCATATCGCTATAATTGCAAAAAAATATGCAAGAGTGATAACTTGGGAAGCTAGATGAATCATACAATTCAGCAAATAAGAGCAAAGGACCCACAATTCCTTGGAAGCGTCATCCTGTTGCCATCGCAACCATGCGATTCGATTTTCTATGATAATTTCACAGTTATTTCTACCTCTCATTTCAACTTCTTCTCTAGTTAAAATCAGTAATAAGATTTGATCTACAAGACATCATGCCACGCCATACAGCTGATTACAAGATTCATATAGCTATTTTCAATTTCAATAACCGTGCCGAGAGCTAACCACCGGTCTTGCGTACATGGTTAAGGACCCAAATTTAGGATACTCCTTCTGATTCTCGTAACAGTAAATAATTTATAATGTCTACTACTATGAGAATCAGAATGAACAGTGATGACAACTACGTGATTGCTGATATTCATATTCGTCGACTAGGGGCTTACAGACATCATAAAGGTAAGAAAAGAAATATTTACACTACACCAAACCAAGATACAAGATTAGGTTGGCAACTTTTTTCCTTATCAACTCGGGGCTGATTGTTTTCCAATGAAAAGTTGACATTTCCTGATCAAGCAGAGTTAGGCATTGTCTTTGCCGCATTTAATGGTACAACACCGAAAGATTAGCTGCTGTTTATATTATATAACATGACAACATAATATCATATCATATCATATACTTTTATAAAAATGGTCCATTGCATGCAAAGAAAACGCCAAAAAATAATGCAAATAATAGGTATTATATCAGTACAACCAATTGATGTAACAGGTTGGAAATCTAAAATCAACATTGCTCTCATTTTATACCGAGATTATCGCCTTGAAAATTGGCGACACAGCGAACATCCTAAGAAAGCTTTCTTCGTCTGACACTCTTCAGCGTATTAATCGCCAGAAAGGTTAATTTATAGTGGTAACATTTTTATATGTTTTTAGCTCAATGTCCCAAGTTTCCAAGACGATTTTCTAAGTTTAGCACCACAAAGAGACTGTTTAAATCAAGTTTACTTACAAAGTCACCTTCGAATGCCACCTATTCCTGAGGTCTGACCAAGAAGTTAAGGAGATACGAATACTTTTTTTGATAAGAGAAGAGGAAAATTGTTCATACAGAGAATAACTAGTCCAGCACTAGTTAGTGATGGACTTGGTTTTTTTATCCTACAGAAATCAGAGTTGACCTGAAGTCTCTGAGGAGGCTAAGGCATATGATTACCAGAATGATGAAAAGAAGTAAAGTTATAGCTGTGATAAATTGGCCCTCAAATTCAGGTCTCTGGCCTGAAAATTTGATTCCTTTTCTACCGAACTGAATAATGTAATAGGAAAGGTCGAAAATTTAGTCCTTTTTCGAAATTTTTAAACCCACTGTCAAATAAATAATCAGTACAATTTTAAATCTTTCTTTGATTACAAATTTGAATGAGATTGTCAATCCAAGTATTTTAACTTGCAAACCTCTTATTTCTTGGCATATAGTTTCAATTAAGAAATAGGAACTGATTATGTTTACTAAAGTCTCTGAAGGAAAAGAACACTGTTTTACGACAGAACTATTTGCCAAGCTGCTCTAATGTTTAAGATAACCTAGTAAGGATGACCAGTGATGTGTTTCAAGTTTTTTTAGTAAAATGAACTTGACAGGCTTTTCCTTGGTTATTTTTCACTCAATGATCTGTTTTGCATATCACAAATGGTAATTCCTAGTAAGCCCCAGTCTAAACATCGTATTTCTGCCGTATTGAATGAAATTGACATTTATTGACCGGTCGTGCAACTCAATGCAGCAGTTGATTTCAAAGTCGAATAATAGTCGTATTTGATTGACGGATAGTCGTTTACTGGAGATATAATCGAATTCGACATAGTTGAAATTCGACTTTTAAAGGAGGCGTTAGATAGATATCGAACATGTACATCTACTAATTAATGCAAGGAAATTAGTACGAAATCCATGGTATTATATACACATTTTTGAACTTCAGTTTTCTTTTGAAGAAAGGAATAAAAAATCAGCGAATATTCCACCTACGTCTTGGGACAGATTTCTCGGATAAGGCTATAAGTTGTATTTTCAATTTTACGTGCAAATCCCAATCAAGCATGTCCCTTATCAAAAAACTGTTTGGCTTTTCCTAAATTTGAGTTTGCAGGGATCCAAAAATCGGTTGAAATAATGGCAGGTGATCGGTGAATAATGATCGAAATTTAATGAGACTGGTAAGAGGAACTTGAACCTTTAGAAAGAAACCCGGTCACAGTGTATAGCATGTCGGTGAAAAATTGTGTGGATGAAACCCAATTTGAATATTCTTTGCGTGAATGTGATGTACTTGCTGATAGGCTAGGGGTGATTTCATACTGTCGTTTCCAGTCGCTTCCCACTCTCGACTGTCAATAAAAAGCACTGGGTAAAAACTACAATTTATAAATAAAAAATATTTTGCGCTTGGGTTTGGTGTAGGTGCCTATTTTACCAGCCCCCGTAAACGATTTTTATGTTTAATACTTAACAGTTAAGATCTTCTTAACACAACATCGATTGATAACGGTTACTCTGGCTGAAAACAACACATTGCGTTAAGTCTTATGTAACGATTGTATGAGTCTCTATGCAACAGTTATCTGCTTCAAGGAATACAGTTAATCTAAGGATCGATGGATTTTTGTGAGCTTAATCATCAACTTCATGGTCTCTCGGTCTGTTTTGGTTACAAACGAGAAATCTCCTTTTGAACTGTACAAATCAGCACCTAATGATAGTCGCTATGGTGTAAACAGTATACTTATAGCCAGTGACTAGTTTGAAAAACATTTGTCACGCGTTTCATTAATTCCTTATTTAATTTATGCAACTGCGTCGTCATCAACAATTTTTAAGGGTGTGTACAAACTGAACATTGGGCTTTAGGGTACGTAGGAAGATATTGAGGGAAACAGCACGTATACATGTGGGATTAGGGTACATATGAACAGTTCGAAGTAGGAAAGCACATCCATATGACAAGGTTTGGGTACACAAAACCATTGACACGAGGGGTGCAGCACTGAGGGTGTTGGGGGTACACAAGAATATTATGAGGGAGGCTGCACGTCTACATATGGAAATCTGGGTACATATTAACAGTTGGAGGAAGGAAAGGACATCCATATGACATCCATTTGAATCTGTGACAAGATTAATTAGGCAGCTAATCTAGAAAATGCACTTTGTTCTGCTGTTGACTTGGAGGTAAAATGGCTAGTTACATTTAATGCATCCACAACAAATCTTCTCCCTGTGTAACATTCAATCCTGTTATTTAAGTGAATTAAAGTGGTCTACCTAAAGAAAACAACGAGAGCAAGACAACGTCGCAGGGGCACGGGCATGGACACAAAAGGAAAAACACACAGTCTAGAGCAGAGGGAAGTACACGAGAGAATATGTAAAAGAAGAGACAAAATAGCATACACTAATGATTAAGTGTAAAAGATCTTGATCACGTCAGTCCAATTTTTGTTTGAAGAAATGGACAATGTGCCATTGGCTTTAGTGAAAATACGGGAGTACATATACATGGATAACAACAAAGTGCTTGTCGTTCGGTTAAAATGGAATACACAAACTTGTCGAAGGAAGAGGGTTGCAATATGATGCAAACTATGGGACTCGATGAAAACGATCAGAACAGACAAAAACTGCATGTAGAATACGAAACAACTAGATATTGACTTGAGTTTCAATGTTATCCTAGACTTTGCTTGCAAACCCCGGAAATGAGATCATTACTTACGGATCTGTTATTATCATTGAACTCTATATAAAAAGAGTCTTTATATGGTTATTATAAACTCAATTGTGGTCAGCGGTTTATAGACGGGAGTAATCATGCGTAGTACTCATGATTTGTGGCCTTAAGTTCCCACGCCTGTCTGCTCTGAGTCTGTTGTCATTCTATTGCGTTGTATCCATTGATGGTCATTATTACTGTAAGATTTATTGATAAGACAAAAGAAAAAAACGTGCAAGCTCTACGGAGCATTTTTGAATCTCTCTGAAGTTGAGTGACCAGAAGAAGAGTCAAATAAGCTTCAATTCCAAAACGAGGTTCGTTGTCCTTTTTAGTTTCGGTCGCACGACAAACGCTGCCTTTGGATAAAAAATTAGCTACACGTTCTTGTTGTGTGGCAGTTAAATTGTCAGTTTGCGTATTTAGTGTTGTATTTACTAGGGCTGTACGGAATATTCATATTCAGTTGAATAAATAACCAAGATGTATTCGAATCCGACTAGTGCTGCATCTGACTTCACTGCATAGAACGTGCATCAGTTCTTCACCTGCTTGTAAAATGTATTTTTCCATTCACTCTCACTACGTCAACCAAGACCCTGTTGACACTGGAAGGGATCCAAACGGGTCCGTACCAAAGCAAGCACAGATAGGTTTACTGTTTACACTAGAACTGATAGATCCGTACCGATATGACTATCTGTACTAGTTTAGGATGGCTTTCCAGAGTGTACAAGTTTGTATGCCTTCCAATTGAGGTCTAGTGTAAACGGATGGAACAGCTCCACACAATTGAGTGGAACAGTGTTCTGGTACAGTTCTCGTATAAACGCTAACAAAAATTGTCGCGGATCCGAAATGGATCCGTACTCTTTTGGATCCGTACTAGTGTAAACAGGGCCCTGATTAGACATCGTTATTTTAACATAGAAGTACTAAAGTACAAGTTTTCGTTCCTTTTTGCCATGTTTAATTGTAGGAGGCTCACTACAGTAATTGCATGCTATCGTATTCCGATAGAAGTCGACAGGGTGCCTTGACGTATGAAGAACATTTACAAGGGTGGGGTGGGGGAGTTGGGCAAAATGTGTTTTGCAGTCCTCCCTATTATGTCAGTGGAAAACACCCATTCATACATAAAAAGAATTGATATCTCACGAAATTACATTCTCATTTGTTGTTTAAAAGGCCTTGAAGTGGACTAGTTTTACAAAAAGCATGCAAATCAAAAGACAGCACAAAAGTTACTGTATTCCCAGGAGTATTGACTCATAGCATGGCTATTCACAAAGGTTTGCAAGCTTCGTCCAAATATGCGATATTCACCCCTTATATTCATCATGCTCATTTCATCAATACTGTGTTAAAAAGAATAAACCTCTTGACATTTGGTTAGCACAAACTACCCATAAATATAATTTAACGTCGCTGTACACATCATTCATAAAAAAATTCACCAATCAGACCACCAGTCCTCTAAAATTAACTGGAAGCTCAACGTAACTAAAATCTACAGAAAAGAACTTCCGAGAAAATATCAATGTGACTTTCGAGTCCAATCCAAAGTGCACATATCCATAACGAGTCATTCAATTTGAGCGAAATAATTTTGACTGATTTATGAAGATGTATCATGATGTTTAAAATTCATCACATAAATTGAGGATCGTAGTGAAAGGGGTTATATTGCTACTTGCTTGCACTAGATAATCACTGTAGTTTCGGAAATAGTATGATAATTGGGAATACTATCGAAATACTCAACTGACAAAAATAGAAGACATTCAACCTACTTGGTGACATCTTCCAGCAGCTTTTACATTGTTGGAAAGTTTGAATACCTCCGTGACTTGACAAGTCGCCATAAAAAAGATTACATTGAAAATTTATTAGGGCAACTGCTCCTGCTCCCCCCTCCCCCCACTATGTACGGCCTTGACAGGGAGGCCTGCTCTAAAGGAGTAAAATTATGATTGTGACCACAGGAGCCTGGAACTCTGGTCTCACGAGTGCAAATCCGACGCCTTTCCTACTGAACTTAACAGCTCAATAGAACACTAAAAAAGATTACTACTCATTCAAACCCAATAGCCCACTCTTGGCTTTAGGTGTTTGTCTAACAGTTTTTCTACCTTTCCTATTGAGCTGTTTAGCTCAGCAGGACAGGTGTACGAGTTGCACTTGTGAAACGTGGATTCGACGGTCCGATGATCACAATTATAACTTTAGTTCTGCTGTCGTATTCAGCCGCAATGCTCTGCAATAGACACTTGTACTCAAAAAATTGATAAATTTTTGCCTGCATGGTACAACAGCCCTCTTTGAACTAACTGGAATAAAGTAATGCATGGTCATTTCAAGATGGCTTCGAGTCAATGTTTAAACAATAATTCATTTCGACACGATATACACGTAAGATGTGTAGCGTATGTGACAAATTCCACAAATCTACAAAGCACTCTCTATAACAAATACTAGTCTACAATAATAAATAACAAATAAATATACTTTGACTGATTTTTTCAATGATAGGAAAACTACGTGAAAGTAGTAATAGATTTGTGTAGTGGTTTGAAAGTGTCCCCGTCATACTTATGTATTTCATCAAAGACTTTAAGGGCAGTTAGACTCAAAAGGACTTTAAGATTGTGAGTAAAATAAAACCACCTTGACCTTTGTAACCACAAAAAGAACTATTCGTGGCGTATAAAGTTGTCTGGCGCATAAAATTCAAGTTGGTAAGGAGTGGGGAAGCCACAAGATGGAGCTCCTTCTTCTAGTCATCCTTATTTAATAAGGGCAATTTGGGTGTGACCTCATTTATATTCACTTTTTGGGCTGTGGATAGTAAGTGCTATACCGTTTTATTTAGGTCCCTGATACATAACTATCCCCGGCTACTACAACACTGTTCTTAATAACATTGTATGAGGCTAACGTCAAATAAAAAGAGCTTTTGAAACTAGGGACGATATCCAGCGTACCTGATCAATTGTGGTATCAGTTTGCCTAAGTTCAAGAAGCAATTTTATGCGAAGAGCAAGGAGTAAGACTTGAAGATCACTGAGTTGAATAGCTCACATGGAGTGAAATGTCTAGGGTTTTACTTGGCCAATTTATTGCACTACGTTTGTACTGCACATTTCTTTGCAAGACCATTTTGGCGTATAGGGTGGCGTCCATCTCCGTTTCTTTATCCTTCGTGGCCCACGGCCAAGCAACCGCAGTAAACACTATAGTACAATGCTGGACCCCTGGTAGCACTGTATGTTTAACTTCCTTACACTATCCTCTAGATATTGAGTGCTAGGGAGGGAAGGATTATGTCCCCGTTTTAGAAGCCTTTGGTATAACCCGGTCGACCCCAGCCATGACGTCATCTAAATCGAGGACTGAATCTACGATGTCTGCTGTCCGAACAGAATTCTCAGACCACTGAGCTACAGAGTCATTGCTTCGCAGAGATAGACGTATGATGTCATGGTTTTAATGATTGCATCACTTCAGTGGTCACATGACTATTTAGGACTCCCTGTGGGGGCAGAAGTGGATGAGGGGGATGTATGTGCCTGCAAGGTCTCCAGTTGGTAACGCTCTTCCTTGGTAGTGAAATTCCACATAATCCTCATCTCCGCGCATAAACATAAAAATATCTATTGGAAAATTTCCTAAGTTCGACTTTTCAACTTGGATTTTAGTACAGGTTATCATTTTTATTACGTAATTTTAGTTCACCACACAAAACAAGTCTGTCTACCTGTGACTAGTGCAAAAAGTGATAAATGAGTTGCCTGGGACGCAAAAGACACAGACCGCTTGTACGTGTATTCGTCAATAGAGAGACACCCAATCATACGACCAGTGATGATCTAATTGAGAAAACTTGAGAAATGCATTTGAAGGACGCTAACATCAGTGTTGTTGGTTATGTTGATGACTTTACCAGTGTTTGCACTCGAAGCAATTCACTTCGACAGAGATCATTGAGGTGCATCGAAACATGAACATGGTTAGGTATTTGATGATACTACAAGTCGAATCTTCAAAGAAACCTATCAATTGTCTCAGATTTCTTTGTCGATATTGTAGGCATGTTATTTTGTGAAAGAAATCTTGATTGTAGCACTTGTATGTTCATTGATCACTATATTTCTCTCTTATAACTTAATTTCTCTCTTGCCCTTAAGTACTTTGGACATATGTTTAAGTGTGGCTTGAAGGTTTGATTTATAAAGTGACAGATTCCACACATTATCTAGACTGGTTGCATGCAATATTGGGTTGGTTTATATCAACATAACATACTTGTTATCATCAACCTGCTAGTGCTCATTCATATCTCCTTAAACAAATGATCGTAGCTTAACAAATAAAAATTCACTTTAATCTCCCAACTTGTATAGAAAATAATCCATCTCCATGTTTTCTACCTACAAGAATTTAGTCAAAGAACAGAAGGAGTCAAGAAGACGATATAATAAATTTATAGTTGCAGGTTCAGCGCCTTTTTTGGAGGAAAAACCATCCAAAAGTGATTCTATAGCATAACTGAGGTCCTGTTAGTCGAAAATTTGTGGATACATCGTTTTTCCTTCCAAATGAGTCACTGGTGCTTTATCCTATTTCATTAACTTTTGTTTTTACGTTATTTAATTTTGTTAATTATATTTCATTTGATGAATTTCTCTATTTTTATATGTGTAACCCAACTGATATTTTGGTCACAAAATAATTATGTCACAATATGTCAAATTTGTTTGCTACAATAGGTCGTTGTAATAGTTGATGATTGGCTTACCAGGATGTTTTATTTCGTAATACATATAATTGATTTCATTTATAATAAAATATATTATAAATAGTTTAAGAATTTTATCAAGGCGGCGAGTTCAGAAGAGAAGGCTCCAAGCCTCCTTATCTGGTTTTCTAATGAAGTAAAAATGTAAACTTAAAAGAGATTGTGCAACGCAATTCAAAAAACTGTCGGCAATATTTTTGAAGTTGTCGGCACTTGAGGACTCTTGGAATTGTCGGCACATCATGTTTTGACCTCGTGTTTTGACCCCTGCACGAAAAGGTTATCACACTTTTGTGATTTATAAATTGTGATCGTTTGAGTTGTGTAGAGATGAAAGTTAAGTTATTTGAACTCTTATTAAATCTTTCGTCCAAGATGGAGACCAAACCACGACTATAAGGACAGATTCTACAGACTTTCTGCTATACTTCATTGCTCGAGGGAAATGTGGCATGTCATGATTTGCTGGTGGCGCCACTTCAAGGTTGTAAGTCCCGAGTGACGCTTCGTTGGGCGTACAAGTGACGTTGATGTTAAGACTAATTGTTGGAACAGTAAAATTTGTACTGCTATTAAAAATACTGATGCCATAAGTAAGGTAAGGGTGTAATTCAAAGTAGGGCGTGCTATGTTTGTCAAGAAAGCGGATCTTTAATTATGTCCAATCAAAGCTAAGAAAAACAGACATCAATAAACCTGCAATCAATCCAATGATCCCTTTAATCGAATTGAAATAACACAGAACAGCTAAATAAAACAACCTTTCTTCATTTTCAAGGACTAGTATTCTAGCATATTGAAACGGGTTACCTATTGTCAAGCAGAAAGAGGGATTGCAATCAACATGACTAAATAATTCATTCATTCTTTTAGAGATACTTGTATGACGAAAGTACAGTTGAATGAATTTGTATTGACCCGGTCCCATTGGCCTCTTCTTTTCGTTTTCCCTTTCAATCGTTAACAATTGAATACTCCATGCACAAGAAAACAATTCAGGGCTCCTGATCACCCTTTTTTGATCATACAATAGGAGCAAGCCCGTTGAGAGCTAACGCGGACGCAGGAGCTATAAACAACACGGGCCCTTGTTGGTGACAAAATTCCAAGGGCAAGACGTAATAAATATATGCATCAGTACAGTCAATAACGATATGAACCTAAAATAAGGTAATATAATATATAATACAAGCTTGATAAAACAAGAGAATCAAACACCAAACAATAGAATATACTTGGCAAACAAACAAATCTTTAAGAGATTTTAAGAATGGGCGTCCAACATTCGCCTTAATTAAAATTGCGTGGTAATTACTAAAAGTAGCAAAAACAACATCACCGTTATCATCATCATCATCTTTATCATCACCGTCATCACCATCATCATCATCGTCGTAATCATCATCATCATCATCATCATCATCGTCACCATCATCATCATAATCCTCCTCATCATCATCATTCTCATCATCCTAATCATCTTCGTCATAATCGTCATCATCACCATCGTCATCATCACCATCATCATCACCATCATCATCATCGTCACCATCATCATCATAATCCTCCTCCTCATCATCATTCTCATCATCCTAATCATCTTCGTCATAATCGTCATCATCACCATCGTCATCATCACCATCATCATCACCATCGTCATCATCACCATCATCATCATCGTCGTAATCATCATCATCATCATCGTCATCATCACTATCATCACCATCATCATCATCGTCGTCATCACCATCATCATCATCGTCACCATCATCATCATAATCCTCATCATCATAATCATTCTCATCATCCTAATCATCTTCGTCATAATCGTCATCATCACCATCGTCATCATCACCATCATCACCACCATCGTCATCATCACCATCATCATCACCATCATCATCATCGTCGTCATCACCATCATCATCATCATCATCGTCACCATCATCATCATAATCCTCATCACCATCATCATCATCATCATCATCATCCTAATCATCTTCGTCATAATCGTCATCATCACCATCATCATCATCATCATCATCATAATCAATTATCATCATCATAACCATCATCACTATCATCATATCACCTAGCCTG
>JANTCA010038661.1:0-20040 GCA_024741275.1 Chironex yamaguchii
AAAACATTATTGAAAGAGTCCAAGTGAAAAACGAACTCTTTCTGCCTACAGAGTACTGGTTTTGTTGTTTTAATGTACACCCAGATGAAAGTGATAAAATTTTCAAGGCAACCTGCTTTTTCTTGCCCTTGCCAACTAATGGTATACTAGAAGCACCTTTTTTGCAGAAAGTATGATTTGAAACACAAACATATGGCAAAAAGGAATGGTCAAATTTTAGTAAGTCATCCAAAACCTCGCATCTCACTTCTATTCTTATTTTTATCCTCCGCTGGAAATCAATTTCTTTTAGCATCCCTGAAGAAATTCTTGAAGTCGTTGCCATCCTACAAGACATTTTATCACCAATGACATCTAATCTCTAGGGAATTTGAAGTGCCTAATCTGCATTTAATGAGATATATCCCCGATTCTCACGAAGCAGTGAATAATCATTTGTGAGAACTATACATTATTTGAACTTCTTGAAGTTCCAATCCCCAGAATGATAATACCGGCATGAAAAAAGATATTTCTTGTGTCACAAACAGTTGGTCATACCCCTCATGAGATATCAAGGCCTAGTTACTATTTTTTAAAATACCATGGTGAAGTTGGTGGAAAAGTGGCAGATGAAAAATATCGACCTTCTCCTATTCCAAAAGGTGGTCTGGGCATAGCTTTTACTGTTATGCAAGATATCAGGAACAAAACAAGAGATTCTGCAAAGATTGGTTTCTATGATAAGAGAAAATTATGACAAATCAGTTCTTGAAGACATTGATATGAATTTTCAGTTACATGAAACAGAACGAGGAGAAGAAGAAAGCAAAGGTGTCTTTTTGATAGATGATAAGAACATTATTTATTTGGACTAATATTAGCTTAGAAACAATTATTTTCAAAAGTTTCTGGAGATACAGTTATAGACCTGTGTCCACTACATTGTAAACTTATGAGATCATGGTGCATGTGCAGTCAATGCAAAACATTTTTGTCATGACAAGCTTTAGAAAACCCTAAATTTTGTACAAATAAATTTTCAGACAAGTCTCTGTTTGAAAGTTTGCCAAACCAAATATATTTGCACTTGATATAAACTTTATTTGTCCTTGGCTTTAACTGAGTCAAAAAAGACTATGGCTTTCTTCCTAGACATACTTTATTGGACTATAAAAGCATATAAAAGGAATTGTTGTACTGTATGTTACAGACATAATTAATGATACATAAACCTTAACTCTGATATAATGTATTCAGCAATCTATGTTGCAAAAATTTATTGTGAGAAAACCTATATTATCTTAGGCAGCAAGAAAACAACAAATGAACTTACATACTTTAGAAATAATTTTTAGTCAATAACACTAAAATCAAAACCAAAACAACACAAAAACCCCAAGAAATTCTTAAGACACACTTAAATTCACAAACAATATTTTCAAGAAATCAAGCACAAACAATACAAAATTGAACATGAAATATACCTCTTTTACATCTGAAACAGAACAGTTATGTTCTTGCCTGCTTTTATGTTTCACACTTAAAACAAAGATATTAATATAGTGATAACAGCAGATTCAAAAAACATATTTTAAGATATGAAATTAGATTATAGCTCTATAAACAATAATATGAAATTGGATAAATATTTTGAACTGACTATCAATGCTTAATACTTTAGGCACATTTACAGTCACAATAGAAAATAAGAAAAAATTAATAATTACTACTTTAAGCTCTTGGAGATCCTCCTTTCTATACATACCTCTTCATAGAATATTCTGACATTGTGTTTATGGAATTTGGAATTTAAGAGCACAATAAAATTGAATGTTAAGAAGGTTGCCTTCCTTTGAAGCTGTTGTCTAGTTCTTTATTCCTAATCATATATTTTGAACTATATTTTTATGACATTTTAATATCATTGACGTTTCCATGATATACTATGATGTCAGTAGGTATGACTGAACCTCATTCTAGGGATTTGTAACATGGATCCAATAGACTTTTGAACTTTGCAACATGATCTAAGTTTCAAAATTTTATAACCTCTTTCACACTACAAAGTATTTTGATGACAGGAGACAGAGAACAGACACTAAAGAATATTCATCATCAACGTCAATAGTCCCAAGAACCTTTGGATATTGCAAACACTAGAAGGCAATTCTGCTAATAATTCAATATTCTGGAAGAATTTGCAAACAATAAAGCCTGCAACTGGGTTTAACCCTTACAGGTCTCCTTCAGTTTGATTCCTCAATCCTGTGTATACACTTACATGAAAAATTGCCTGTTGAATTTAATTGGTATGAAAGTAAACCCAGAACGAGATCACTTACCAGAAAATTCTGTTGCACACATTACATTCAAAGGGTAAAAAATCTACAAGGAAAAAGGTATACAGTAACACTTCAGGCCAAATCTAGAAATTGAAGTTGAAAAAGAATCGAGAAAAATAAGTGTTTTGAAACTGTTTATGGTATTCTTCCTCATAATCCACACATACACCATTTATTTTGTTCATTAAACAGACACACAGCCAGGTACACATACTGGCCACACTGTCTAGACTGTTAAATAATTTTCTGTTACCAGAAAAGGGGTGAATAAATCCAAAACTTTAATACAAAAACCAACAAAAGCAATTTTAACTTCTTTGGTATACCTAATAAGATTCATTGTGCATTTAAAGTGCCTTTTTAAAGCAAATATTGCTGTCCATCATATAATAATTACCAAGTCCAAATGGGAGAACAGTCACAACTCAAAAATGATAACCTACCCAGTGGTCGAGTGGCCGATTGGTTAGAGTACTGTGCTCTGATCAGGAGGTTCTGGGATCGAACCCGCCTCGCGGCACCTTTGGCAAGTGCCTGAAAACCATATGCTACGGGTCAACCCAAGCCATCTAAGGGATATTGGGTACGACGAAACTCGTCGGATGGCTGATCCTGTAGCTACCTGCCTAGTAGTGGCTTAAAGCCTTGCAATGCAGGTTGCGATCAAACGTAAAAAAAAATTATCAAGTTGGCCTATCATATCATATGCCAAGACATTCTACGCAACGGGAGAATGCTCTCTCCACGACCAGCCTGACTTCGGGGAGTATTTCCCCCAAAGAAAATTATACATCATACAATCTAATATTACTCTGTTTTTCATTTGAATTTAATTTGTATATTTGTATCTTACTTAGTCTTAGCACTTCACTTGTGTAATGAGTTTATCGTAATTTTTTAAATATTAATCTGAAACTGGCCGGCTGATACCGGCAAATTTAACATAACGAGACACAAATGGTGTCATAATATTTAAAAGCTTACCCAATTGCTTACAATCAGGAACTTCACACCGGGCGCCAATATCGGGAAATTCCATTAAAATTTTTAAGGTATGACCACATCAACGCTCCTCCATTTTCCAAACATCATCTGCTTGTCCACAGGGAGCTGAAGCGCTACCTCTAGGATGGTGTTGCTTAGTGCTGAAATCAAAGATGCTGTATAGACAGGAGCTGTATCATGATTCGTGTGCATTTTATGAGCTACGTTTCGAGACACCTCTCCCATCATCATCATCATCATCATGATCTCATCACCATCATCATCAAATATGCTGTTTGTTGCATTTTTGCCTGGTGACTCTTTTACGTAACACCAAGGCTCAACATGTAACACTTACATCAAAGCCAAACATTACCCTAGCCCTTTTACGCCAATAGTAAAAAATTCGCCATTATGGGCTGGCGCAAAAAGTGCCAGTAATTTATTATTTAACTAACTTCCACTCACTTATAGAAGAAGGTCTGCACACTACTCTTGAAGCAGCACGCGTACACCTGTGGAACTTGAAAACTGCTGATGTGCCCCAGGACATCACAATCGACCTGTATCCTGCTGACAACTTGCCACCTGCTGAACGTCGCTGACTAGACTGGGCTCCAAAAATTACAACCACAGACATAAATAAATTTATAACAGCTCCCTGGTTACAACAGACTGCACTCCAGGTTTGGACATACTTGGGCACTCATGCACTCATCGGGTTATGCAGAAACATACTTGTGACTATCGTGAGCCACAAACAATGTCTCATCCACTTGAACGTACTCTTCTACCAAACCAGTGTACAAGACATTTATAATTATATTAGTACAGCTAAAACTGTAGCAGAAGTTTGATGTAAAGTAAGTAATGTAACTTTGAAACATAATTTTGTTTTTTCTTCTATGGTTATAAAAACACAATTATATACCTGTAGAATATTTGGTGTGGCGTCGTGTGGCACGTTTGCAATAGAATACAAGTTGATAAAGGTGAAAACAAGTGAGTTCCTAGTCGGTCAAAGAGACACATCTCTCTGTTACGCTTGTAAGTTTTGAGCGTTTTATGTAGCTTTAGGGCACAAATATTTAAATTTTCAACCGAAAATAGGTTTTGGGAGAAGATTCACAAAAATGCTACCAATTGAGACATGTTAATCATTTAATCATTAATTTTTTTTCCTCCTCAAGTTGTAGTTGTTCACAGTTGGATCAACTTCAGATCCAGCAACAAGATTATTTTCAATTATTTCAAACGCCTCTCAGTTTGCTCCGTTTCTTGCTAAACTTTGTCTTGTTTGGGAAGTTTGAAAGCTGACTAACCTCCCCTGTTATGTTGGGATTTGTGAAGACATCAAAAAGCAATAAGGCTTTCAGGCATTTTGGAGGAAAAGTCTCTAAAGGATTGTAATTCTGATGTGCTCATTCTGAATGCCTGTTACAGCAACTGCGATCATAGTTTTGCCTCCATGAAGTTGTGGTGCAAGGGTCAAATCCAAGCAAAAAGTCTCTTCTCCGACACGTAAGATTTAAAGCCTCCCTAATTAGTTTAACACGCATTTTGTCAATTATCAATTCTCAAATGAACGACAACTAGAAATTAATGAGCTGCAATTGTGCCTATATGAAATATAATTCCGGAAAATAGCAGAGACTAATTTAAAAGATCAAATAGACGCAACGAAGAATTTTGTTTCTCGCGCTCAAAAGGCGTGGCCATTGGCCTGGAAACACTGCATGTCATGTCCTTAAGGAGGAATGAAACGTCAAAGTGATTGCATGGTGTGAATTCGTTGTAACAAGAGAATCATGATGACTTACATGGTGTGAAGTTTTTACGTAATTGGTGTGATGTGTAATATTACCCAATAGGTTACTGATGAAATAAGAACACTTATTTACATCATGTAAGATAGACTTTCGGCATACTTTCCGTAACTATGACACATCTGAATTGTATATAAGCACTGATTATGTTAGTAGAAATAATGTTACCACAGGATAAGTAACAGAGAGTTACTAGTAGTCATTTTAGTGCAAAAACTTTTGTGTTTGTTGTCGATCAATTCACAACGGAAGTGGAGCCCTTGGAGAGATTCTACATGCAAGAAGGTAAGAATCAGTTTAAAGCAGCCTAGCGAAATTTCAAGACGGGATTTCACCTATTCGGATTCTGAGACAAGATTTAAGAAACTCGAGAATCTGTTAACTTTGTTTGGACTGGTGCCACTAAGGGATAACTGCACTTGGAGAAGTATGTTTACAGACCAGTTGTTTTGTAATTAAAGCAATTGTTGGACTTCAGAACATAAGGTAACTATTAAGGATCTTGTTCAGGAGGCTTTAGTAAACAAAGGAGATTAATTCAACAGTTTGTTAGTAGCCTTAGTGTCTTAAAGAAGGATACCGGTGAAATAATCAGGAGCTACACCCCAATCCTCATTCCAAGTGCTTTAAGGATCATTTGAATTTGGATATTCAATTTCAATCAAACTCACTTTAAGCTGTCTACCAAACACAAGGGGTGGAGCAACGGACTAAAAACATAGTGGTTTCTGCAACTGATTTGTCACTAGCTTGGTGGACCCATATGTCGAGGCAGTACAAGTGAATCATTGAAAACATAAATAGACTTGCTGGAAAGGGAAATCATCATGGGCACTATCGCCAGAGACATGGAAAGGCAGTCAAAGTACTAGCCTATAATAACAGGAAAATAGATTCTTTCAAGTTGTGTAACGAAGGACTTAGTGACGCAAACTAAGACATTGGAATTCACCCTGGAAAAGCTGGATTTTAAACAGTGTTACATAGGAGTTGTAGTGGGAGAGGACCATGCAATCCAGATGTTGGATGAATGATCTGATAATTTGGATCAGATCATTAGTATTTAAGAGAAGTCAGTGGAGAGGATCAAAGAGAAGTTAGCTGCTGTGGGGCAACAGGATATAGAGGTTACGTGATAGAAGCTGTATGAAGAGGAGAAATGGAGAGAAATCAAAAGGCAGAATCTCCAGCAGAAGTACCAAACAACTACTGAGGATTGGACAGTAAGGCAAGAGGAGATGACTAGTAGAGTGAAACTTTCCAAGTGGACCATAACGATGTTTGATGGGACCTTCGTAGACTGGTTAAAGTTCTAAGGACAGTTCAAGGTGGAAATTGATAAGGCCAGCATAGCACAAGTGAAAATTGATGGATTACTCTTTACGACCAAAGGATATGGCCATGCAAGGAATATTCCGAAAACAAAGTTTGGTCAGAGAAGTGAAAACTGTCAATGCCCATGTGCATGGCAAAATGGTATTGCCGACAATCATGCTACCAAGTAGTATCCAGGAGTTCTACCAGAGACTGCCGATACATATTCAAGCATTGGAGACAATGGAGAAAGTATGAGATATCAAGGGGTATATGCGGTTAACCCTTGACAAATTAGCTGAAATACAATCTGATTTGGTTAGGCTGGATGACGATTGGAAGGAATTGGACATCTATAGTCAATAGAAGCACTATGGAAGTGGACAGAGAGGAATCCAATGACACTGGAAGAGAAGAAAGAAAGGAACATTCGAAGTCCTGGGAAGTCTTTTAACACAGTGCAAAGAACCACCACAACTGCCAGTTGTGTTTACTGTCAACAAGCAAGCCACAAAGCAAAGGACTGCCCAGCTATACAGGATGTAGCTGAAAGATAATGGAAGCTGAGTTAAAGACGCCTCTGCTTTAACTGCCTAAGAGAAGGGCAAGGAGCCTTTCAATGCAAAATCAGGAGCTGGTTTCATTGTAGAAAACATCATCACACAACAATTTCTGAGAAGTGAATTAAAGTTGCTGGTAGAGTCGGGAGCAGAATTATGTGTTCCTCAAGCAATATTGCCATTATTTATCCTGCTGTGGTAGTGAAAGTTAATGGAGTAAAGGTTAGGGCCTTGCTGGACACAGGTGTTGGGGGTAGCTACTTTTCATCAAAACTAATAGAGCATATTCAAGGGAGACCAGCACTTGGAGCAGGGGAGCATGCAAAAAAAGGATGGCGTCATCACCAAAAGCCGGCAGTTATGGGGAACTGGTGGCTTAATGTACTCAGTTGGGATGGATCATAATGTCTCCTGGGTATGAAGTTGAGTCCCAGATTTACCTTACACAATCATCCTGTGAAGTTTACAAACATTTGTACAGTCTGAATGTGCTAGGCCTGGAAGATAACCATACTGGGGACCAAAAAATAGTATTCAAAGAGAGAAACAGAGAGTTCAAAGAGCAATTTCAATGTAGCACAGAGGGATGGTATGAGACAGGGTTGACTTGGAAAGCAGGCCACCAAGCACTGCAGAACAATGCAGCTGCAAGCCTTGCTAGATTGTCTCGGTTGCTGAAGAAGTTGAAAAGTGATCTTGTTCTGTTTCAGCAGTATGATGCAAAGATCCGGAAGCAACCGAAAGAAGGAATCATTGAGAGAGCAACTAACAAGCCCAGTGGCAAAGAATATAACCTACTGTTGATGGGAGCCACCGAGAAGTTCAGCAATTCAAGTGAGATATAGTAAAAATGACTCCACCGAAAGACATTTTCTTCAGGATAGTTACCACTGCTAAAACAAAAAACCTTTTATACTTGTATAGAACAATTGAACAACAATTAGCATAACAAGATGAGAAATATATGTAATGAAGGACCAACGCACTTGGAGTAACGACTTGACATACAAGGGCGAAGGAGAGTAGAAAAAAGCAAAGACAAGTCCCAAAGGAGGTTACATCATGAAAAAACTTGAGGGGACGTTACTTCCACAGTAATTTGAAAGTAACAAGAAAAATAAGCCAACTTAGACCAAAACAAACCAAAATAAAGACAGAACTTTGCCTATCCCAAAATCAGCTAGAAGTAGTCATAACCAGACCACTGTCTTTGTTGCTTCACATAATGACACGTATTTGGCCTCTATATTCAGGAGTGCAATGATGTACAAAGGTGGTTTCTGGCTTCTCCAACGAACTGGAGTTTCATTTTGGTAGATGGTATATCCAGAAGTCTATTTTCTTTCATCGTGATCTCCGGCAAAATCAGCATCTGCCCAGGTACAAAGGTATAAGTCTTCCTCTTTTGGCTTGTTGGTGAATACAAGACCAAAATCGATCGTACTTTTGATATAAGCAAGGATACGCTTGACCGCCTTACAATGCACTTCGTAGGTATCTTTGGAGGATTGAGCAAGTTTATGAACAGCTTATGAAAAATCCAGTCTCACACAGTTCGCCAAGTATAACAAGTTTCCGATCGGTGACTGGTAAACTGTTGGTTCTTCAAACTTCAGTGAGTCAGTTGGCTGCTTTACCAACCTTGTCTCCATAGGTGTTGCCTTCATGTGGCAATTGGTCATGCTAAACTTTGCTAGCATCTTACCCGCATACTTCGATTGGTTGAGAAAAACCTTGTTCTTCTTCTGTTTGACTTTGATTCTAAGGAGGTAGTGGAGGGGTCCCATGTCTTTGATCGAGAATTTCTTCAAGAATTCTTCAATTCTTTTACCGTGTCTTCTGAGGGAGCTGCAAGAATGATGTCACTAATGTAGACAGCAAGAAATACTGGTTGTCCATTAAACATCCCTGTATAAATGTGGGGATCATTCTCCAAACGTTTGAGGCCCAGGTCCTGTAAGTGTTGGTCCAAGGCTGTGTTCCAACATCTGGACGACTGTTTGAGTCCATACGTACTACTGGGGCGAAGATTTTGATGTAGTCTTGTCCGTATTTTTGTGAAAAACCGCGAGTGATGAGTCTTGATCTGTAGTTTTCAATTTCTCCGTTTTCATTGCGTTTGATTACGAAAACCCATTAACAATCGATAACGTTCTTCCCTGGAGGTAAGTTGCAAAGTTTCCAAGTCTTGTGCTGCTGTAGACTTGACATTTCGGCGTCGGACGCCTTCTTCCAGAGTTTTCGCCTCCTGCTCCATGGCTTTCTGCTGAATATGTCATTCAATCCGATGGTCAGGAACTAGCTGCTCCACTTCTGTTTCTTCAACATCTTCACCTATTATTTGCAATCCAGGTCACTGAAGCTTTCCCATGGTCAATTCTTCAAATCTGATATTGCGTCGATTGACCACTTTCTTCTGCTTGATATCCCACAAGCGATAACCTTTGCTGTCCATGCAGTAACCAAGGAAAACGCATTTGGTTACCTCGTCCAACTTGTTTCTCTTCAATTTCATAATATGAGTGTAACCCATACAGCCAAATTTGCATAGATAAACCACTGTTGGTTTTCTTCCATAGAAGACTTTGTAAGGCATGGTGCTAGCAACTGCTCTTGTTGGAAGTCAATTTCAAACATAACAAATGTTGGCTACTGCTTCTCCCCAAAACTTGTTCGGTAAGTTTGATCCACACAGCATAGCTTGGGCTTTCTCCATAAGAGGCCGATTCATGCTTTCAGCAACTCCGTTCTGTGGATAGGCTTCTGGGATCGAGAACTCTCTTCAGATACCATGTTTTGTCAAATAGTCATCGATAACGTGAGAGAAGAACTCGCCATCACAATCTGAATGAAGTGCCTTGAGTTTGCGTTCCATTGATCTTTCTTGTTCTGTTCTTGAAGAGTGAGAGCAGCATCACTCTTGTTCCACAGAAAATGTACCCAACTGAATCGAGTCGCATCATCAACTACTACAAGTATGTATTGTCTTCTGCCAATCGACTCTGTCGGAAGATCCATTAAGTCGATGTGCCATACCTCAAGAGGCTTCTTCATGCGAGATTCTGTGAGCTTCGGAAATGGCAGCACGTGAGCTTTGCCCTCTGAGCAGGCTTTGCAAAATGGTAGCTTGAGTTCACCGGAAACCTTGAGGTCGCGAACACTTCTGTCTTTGTTAACCTTCACTAAAGACTTTTCATTGAGGTGAGCCGACAGTTCATGCCAATGCTGTAGTGTGACAGCAGTATAACACTTATCTTGAGTATCGCTGTCCTTCTGTACCGTTATGTGAATTTTTTTCTTCCTGTCTTTGTTAGACGATTCCACCAGAGTCTTGTATGTCAATGATGCAAGACTGGAACTTCGTGTTGGGTCCAGTTGGATCCTAGTTTCCTTCCTAGCACCTACTTTGTCCCATGATTCAGCATCGATGAGGATCACCTCGATATGTCTCTTCCAGCCAAACCAAGAGTCGCACTTGTTCCTGAGAGGTTGGATTTCATTGCTAAGTCACACAATGTTGATCATAGGGATCGACTTTTCTTCAACAAATCAATTTTTTTTTTTTTTGTATAGAACAATTGAATAACAATAGTATAAGATAAGAAATATATGTAATGAAGTGCCGACGGACTTTGACTAACGACTTGACATACAGGGGCAAAGGCAAAGTTCTAAAGGCAGTTACACTATGATAAAACGTGAGCGGACCATTACTCTCATAGTAATTTGAAAGTAACACGAAAAATAGGCTAAATTAGACCAAAGCAGACCAAAATAAAGACAGAACTTTGCCTATCCCGTCAGGAAATATTAGCCTAGCTGCACAGTGCGGTAAGTATCCCAGAAGTAAATGATAAGTACAAACTAATCAAAAGTAGGCAACCTACAGTTGACGTACATGCGTCACGCCTATTATGTACTAAACAAATAATGTAAAATACGTTAAAATACAATAAAAAACAACATAAGATAAACGAATCTTATAAATAATTTTAAAACAATGCCCATCATGGTCACTTGTTGGGTGTTAGTGTCGGTAATCAACTCATGTCGAACTGGAGGCGACAAAAACTGAAAACCATTGTGGCACCTGTGCAGTTGTTTTTTCAGGCTTCTTACTCCAAACATGATGATGCTTGGAAGTGATATTGTGATCCCAACCAACAATGAGGAAGAAACAGACGAAAATATGAATATGAGAAGACGAGCCAAAGACCTTCGCAGCTGCAAGAGCAAGGTTGGGAGGCGTTGGACTAGAGAATACTTCACATTACTCCAAAAACATCAGAATCTCACACAAAGACTAGGGTCAACACTAAAAGAGGGAGATGTTGTTATTATTAAAGCTGACGAAAGGAATCAAGCACATTGAAAAGTTGGCATAGTGGAACACCTTATAAAGTGTAGAGATGGAGTTGTGAGAGTAGTGCAGCTACACACAGGAAAAGACCACTTGGAGCGAGGTCCTCAACACCTCTACCTGCTTGAGTTGCAGTGTGACCAAGTTTTTACGTTCTTGGTGTGACGTGTAATATTACCTAATAGTTTACTTATGAAATATGGACACTTGACTTCATGTAAGATAGATTTTCGGCATACTTTCCATAACTATGATACCTCTAAATTGTATCTAAGCACTGATTATGTTAGGAGGAATAAACGTATCACAAGACAAGTAACGGAGATTTACTAGTAGTCATTTTAGTGTGAAAAATTGTGTGATTGTCTTTGTTGTCGATTAATTCACAACATGCATGTAAACAGAAATAATGAATTAGAAGAAGAAATAAAAGGACAAATCAAATAATAGAAAGAACTTTCGGATAAACGCTTTAATGTGCTCCAGAAGCCCCGTAGGTGTTTCTTTTCCCTCCCTTAAGGCTTAAATCGGTTTCTCAAGAAAGAGACTTGTATAGAAATTTACTGCCCCCCTCATCTTCCATTCTGAGTTGATATTTCTGACTAATACTATTGCTCAAGGTTCAGCATAACGTACGTAGTTTAGCATGGTTTGTGATTTTGTTAGAGTGAGCACAAAGTGCAAATGTGTTGACAATTGCAAAGGTGCGTGGTATGGGGTTAAGGAAATAGATGGTGTAGTTCTGACTTTCTTTGGTAAATTCAGTCTTATTTGTGTACAAACTTGCTACTCAACTTACAAACAAAATCCAAAGATAGAAGAGCTGGTGACGAGGATGGTGCTCTTTGACATTTGTGCTTTTGACCCAAATTCAGAAGGTGCAAGTTACGGAAAAATGTCAGAAAGCTGGAAGAGTCTATTGCACACTATATGACCAGTCTCTTCCCGAGA
This sequence comes from Chironex yamaguchii, assembly GCA_024741275.1. Lineage (NCBI taxonomy): Eukaryota > Metazoa > Cnidaria > Cubozoa > Chirodropida > Chirodropidae > Chironex > Chironex yamaguchii. The sequence continues at coordinate 12,320 of JANTCA010038661.1, forward strand.
ACCTACAAAAAGTTTTGATGAACTGTATCAACAGGTAAAAGACCATTACAAGCCGAAAACCAAAGAAATGACAAACCTTTTTAGAAATATTCGGTTCAACCACACTGTACAAGATGCTGTGGGTCCATTGTGGAATGTGGACCATGATGCCATAATGAGACGCCAAGCAATTGACTGTCATTTTGTCACTGCAATCCGTGCTCAGTCTATTTAGATACAAAAAGAAAACAGCTTAGTCGGGGTGAGACGTTCAGTGAAGCATGCAGGGTACTTGCAGGTGAGGCAGCTTACAAAGAAGTGCATTCACTCTCTCACTAAGCTACAACAACCAAAAGCTTACACGATGTGCACAAAATTAGTATCGATGTCAGCACGAAAGGCCAATATGGTTCAAATGTTGGTCGTGAAATGAGAAACAAACCTGGTAATTTTACTTGTTTCGGTTCCCATTACACTCTTTCACGTAGATCTACACCACGCACAAACTGTATGAGGGAATCGTGTCGAAATGCTGCTTGTCATAACTGGCTGCCGAGGACACATCACTGCTGCTTGTAAGTCTAAGAGGAATGTGCATTCTGTTTTGGTAGATTGAGACTATAAAGAGATTGAACAAGGTCCTGAAGACTTGCACGCGATCTCGGTTGTCCAGGCTTTTGATTCAATCAATTGCTTAAGGTCAGCACGGACAGTGCCGGAAGGTTTAGTACATAGATACAGTTGCAAATTAAAGGTAAATAAGTGACTATTCAGCTTAATACAGCCCGTAAATAGTAATGTCCTAACAGGTTCTACTCAAAAGTATTTTGAACATCTGCCGCTGCTGAAAATCAATACAGCTACAACTTTATAAAGAAAGTACATATAAACCTCTTGGTATCTCTCTTGTATCAATGTGCTCAAAATAATCTGTTGTTGTTTGTTACTAACAATTAGAAGTGTGGACTTTTGAGAAGTAACTAAATAAGCGCTATCAAGTAAAGTGAGAGGTCTTTCTTGCTGACTAAATTTCTTGTTGCTTCCCAGGTTATCCGTGGGCTTTCTAATTCTCATCAAAGGTGGAAACAGCTACTTAATAAGTTTGATGATCTTGTTTGTGACTACAACTTAGGCTACTACACAAGTGACCCTATTGAGCTTAGAGTGAATAAAACTCCATCATAATACAAAATTAAGCCTTGTCGTGAATATGCCATTAACAAGTAAAAACTCACAATGGCAACTCTCTTGTAAAGCAACTATCTTTTCCCGTGTACACTGGGAGGCTATTTAACCACGTTTGCGCCTTTTTATACTCTCTGAAAGGAAATAACCTTTAGTTGTGATAATCATATGACCCAAATATGATGACTTGCATCATTCAGCACTAGTAGTGCTGCACTACGAAAAGTTGCCTAGGTAATTTTCGGTTATTACTGTTTAAATTTGCCTCAAGCAGTCATGCGTTCCATATGACATGATCACAAAATGTTTCTATAGAAGACGACTCTTCCGAAGGTCCATGATAATCTAAGCAGTTTTATAATTGTGTATGATCTAACAGTTCATTTCTGGGAAGTTTAAGGAATACAGTTTATTATCCGACAGCCTGCATCATATGCATTGTAGCAAAAAGAAAGAACACTTCATTGTCCATGGAATCTAATACTGCCATAAGGCGAGTTGACACAATGCTCTGTAATGACCCTTATTGCGGTTATGGACATACGAGACAATGAACAGGTAGGCATTTTAGTGGTTTTAACAAGTGGAAATCCGGTATGATTATGGAAAGACTGGACACTGGTTATTACATGGCTGTAGTGAATGATGAGCTACTAGAGTACTGCTGGAAAACAAGAAATGAAATCCAGCTAACCGACAGGAAATGTTCGCACGCAGTTGGTAGTTCATTGCATGATGCAAATTTTCTGTATTTATAGCTGACAATTGTTAACGGAGAGTTTTTGAAAATGTTTACTTTGCAGGAAAGTGTTGGGCAAATCTATTGTCTCTGTAAAAGATGGAGAAAAGATGACAAAGTCAAAATATTACCTGATTGTAGATAAAATTTGGGGTAGAGGGGTGGGAGTGAATGAAACGGGTGAGGACGAAAAGAACGATTTAGTGGTCAAAAGATGTTACCCTGAGAGACAGACAATCGCCTATATACGTTGCAGACGGTGGTACATAGTTTCTTGTTTTGCGTATAAACTGAGTACCATGAACATTTTTGTGTGCAAATTTCAAGTGATTGAATTTGAAAACAATGTCTTATTACGTTGGTAAATTAACTTTGAAAATGTGCTTAATCAATGTTTCGCTTATTAAGCCCAGTTAAACTTAATACTTGGTTTAACAAATTAAAGCATTGGTTATTAGTAGTTTTAAAAGTTTCATTGCATATGGTGCTCACTCTGGGAACTTGTAGTATTAATATCAAAAATACTGACAGCAGCAATATTGAGTCGTAGGTATAAACCGTGGACATATCTCAAAGGTAGATTCGGTATGCATCCTCTGTCTTACAGGCTAACGTCGAATTTCTCTAGTGGTAATCCACTTAACAAAGATTCTCCCAAGGTTTCCAATTTCTCTTCTTATTATTAACAGGAGTTTGTGTGTCCTTTACATTTTGTAAGTGCATGTTGTTTTTGCCTCGTTCAAGCTGTTTTATATACTATCTGTCTCCTTAGTGATGCCACAGAATAGAGAGATACTCTATTCTGAGATCCAAACGCTAGGTTAAAAATTAGGGTGGGTAAAAATTTCGGTCTAGCCTAAAAGGTACTTGTAAGATAGTCACGAGATATTCAATTTGTTTAGGATTAACTCAGGACACAATCGTGTCCTTTTTCGAAAAATAATGAAAACCCGGAATAAGCATCATGCAGGCGACACGTTCAAGCAAGAGGGTAATGGGCAAGGCAGCCTGAGCGTGGTCTCCGGAGTACCGTAGTTTTAAGAAAATAAATTTTCAGTCATTGAGTCATTTTTATAGCTTTTGAGCATTATTGTCGTTTCAAGTCTAATTCTTTTGGGCTATATACTTGGCACTTGTATTCATGGCACTAAATGCACATTCCAAATGTATGAGTATATGACCCTTTTTAAGTTTTATTATTTTGTTATACTAGTTTATATGCAACTGAAAAGCCCCAGCACTGAACTTAATGCCATGTTTGTCAATTATTTTGCCTGCCACTTTCTATCTAGAATAGAAAGACGGTTGTTTCCCACCCCCCCCCATTCCCACTTGAAGGGGATTAGCACAGCTGCATAGAGAACCACGATAAACAGCTGCTTTTAATCCATTGGTTACTAGCTGAATAGTCTTACAGCTTACCTAATCAATACGATTAATCTGTAGCTCAACTTCTGGTTAACAGTCCGCCCTGTGTCAACAAGTACAAAGATGAGTTCTTGACAATTATTACCAAACTAGGCCTACATCCTATCTTAATGCATTGGAGGCGGCATATTGTTAGGGTCATAAGCCAACCTTTGTAGACAGTATTTTTTATGGTTTCACATCGAAGTTCTTGCATTCCTTTCTTCTTTCATTTTCATCCTTTGTTGATTTCTCTGTCTTTTCTATGCCCAAACATTGGTTTGTTTTCTTGCTTTCGGTCAGTTTTCAAACCTACGTTGCACTCCGTTGTTCGTTAGGAGTATTTAGATGGATCTACACATTGAGTGTAAGACAAAAATTTTTGTAGACGGGTAAATGAGACTAGATTTAAAACTTTCACAGTTGAAATTATGATTACATTTTAGGAGTATAGTTTCTTATTCTGTATCATGAAGAGGTGGATGCGTCGAATGTTTTCTGGTGTTGTCCATTTTTCGACTTTCTTTCTTGTTTTTACAGATCGACATAACTCTCAGTCTAGGCTATCATTTGTTCTGACTTTGTAGATGTAGTCTTTGCCAAGAATGATGAAATATCCTGAGGGATAATATGTGACAAATTTGAATTATATTTCTTAAGCTTGTGAGTATATTCCGGGTTTATGGAAACTTTTTACTGACTTTATGCCTACGTTCCTTATTGTTTTAGCAATAACTGTATTGGAGTTCTCCAGGATGTTGCGTTCATTTCATTGCAATATATTTCGCAATATCCTTTAAATTGACTGTATATTCTAACAGTCCTTGCATAGACATTTTAAAAAGCCCAAAATCTTATTATGTTGCAGACAGTGGCATAAGGTTATCGATATAAAAGTCCGTTTTCAGACAGTCACGCTATAGTTAGGCTATGCTCCAACTAAAGTGAGACTCAGGTCAGACGATATTTGATAGCATTCACAGGAGGATAAGTCCCGTGATTTTAGATCCTTAAATGTCTGTGAAGCTTTCATTTTTTCAGGTTTAAAGTAACATAATTAACAGTTTAAAAGAAGAATGCTGCAGCTGTCATCTCAATTGTCACTACCGTTAACGTAATAATTCGAACCTATACATGACAAAGTCTTTAGGAGAGTACAAAAAGTAGTTTGATCGTCCAATTGAACATAATCCTGATTACAATTGTAATCACAATTGTAATTACAATTGTATAACATGTAACATGTACATGACCAAATTTTAGCATTTTGTCAGATGTAACAATCTTTTTCCATAGATTTTAACTGCAAGACCTTACAAGAGAAAGTTGGATAAACTGTTCGGTGGCATGATAACTACACCCGTGGTATGCCTTGTGATGATGAGTATACTGATGCCTACAAATAGTCAGAAATCTAGAAATTTAATCTTGCAAATATTTGAAAACGAAAAACTTCAGTAATATAGAGCTTATGTGCCCCAATTACGGGAGAAAAGTATAGATTACGAAATACTGGTAGCTATGACAGGTGCATGAAAGCTTCGATCAAGGGCCTAACAGAGTCTTGCAATAGTCACGCTAACTTAAAAATGTCACGCCATGGTTTTGTTTGTGGTTCTTGACTGTAATGGCGTGATGGTTTTTATCTTAGTCTTTAAGAGCAATGAAAATAATTCTGTAAAATAAAATAGCAGTAAGGTGTTATCTAGCAATGTCATCTTGTAGTTGTCAGAGAGTTAAGTTTTCTTACCCTTGTACATAATGCGTGACATTCAGTTGTTGCGTAATAAGCTAGTTCCGTGATTCCTGCCTAAGCTCCAAAATACCTGACTAAGCTATAGCATTTTTTATATTTTTTGTATGGATTTTTTACATTTCATAGTTGCGCAACTTCTCAGCAGTTTAAAAGGTGATAGCGTGATATATTACTAAAGAGAAGGCACTGCTAATTCACAAAATGAAAAGTGAAAAGATTTTGAAACAGATCATAACATTATATCACGCACTGTAAGTGTGACATACGTGCACGGAACTAATTTTAGAACAAAGTTTGCTAAATCGTCAATTTCGTGATCATGGTATCATTTTCCTCATGATGTCATTTTGATTATAATCTAACGTAATGTCCGTATACGCTCATGTGATTAACGCATGCTGTACGTTTCAGTTGCTCAGTATTAAGCACACTTCTAAAGATAGCGTGATCCTACCAATATGTAATACATTTCTTAATGAAGTCATTTGCTAGCACAGATTTATGAGACATTAGCCAGCTGGACAAAAGTAGAAAATATAAACTTGGATAGAGCAATAGTTGAGCCTGTTCTGGAGAAAAAATCAGACAGCAAAGCACAAAACTCGTTAAAGTTTGCCCTATATATGGCTGCTTTCTACAAGAATAGTATACAATACTGAATTCTGTCCTTCAGATTTTGCTTTCCACTAATATTCCCACAACAAACAAAGTCACAGTATATAGCAACTTTTTTTGTTTTTCAAAGTAAAATTTCTCAAATTTAAAAGTTCAAAAAGATCATGATACAATGCCCCTTACTACAATCATTACCATCAATGGTCTCATCTCTTCAAGCTTGAATTTGGAAGGAACAAATGATGACGAGTTGGAGAGTCAGGGAACAGCATGGCTAGCATTACAGCTATGGTGATTTAAAAAGTCGAAAAGACAAAACGCCTTGAGGAACTCCAGATTCAGTATAACAAAATAAACATCGTCAAGTTACAGGGCAAAAGTTTATCTGTTTTCAAGCACAATCCTTTGCGAAAAGATTTAGGGCATTGCATTCATTATTTAATCTGTATTCATTATTTGATCTGTATTCGTTATTCAATCTGCACTCATGTTCTGTATTCATGTTCTGATTTAGAGCATTGCATTCATTATTTAATCTGTATTCATGTTCTGAAAGTTCCGGATCCGTGACAATTCAAAGGTAGTAGATACCTTACAACATTTGAGACGTATATTTGATGACGACTGTGCGCTTTGTGATGAAATAACAAATTTCATTGCATTACTCTCTCCCTCTCTCGTGTTTGTAAATACTCAAGTCTTAGAAGGAATGTTAAATCTTTCAATATAAACCTTTCTCAATTAAGTCTATCTGTTTTATCTAATAGACTTTGGCTAAATTATGACATTGAATAACGGTTAAGACTTCCTGGCTACTCTTTATCTGTAAGTTTTATCCATTGGAATATTTATTTTCAATATCAACACGAATGAGCACATATTGAGCATAAACTGTTACAAAATTACACATTATGTACAATTCTTAGTATGGAACTAAGGTTTAAACCAAATCAAAAGCAGGAATTTCAGACATATGAAACATTTTCAGATATACAACATAACTTCGAAACATTTCCCTTAAATAAATGCTTGCAAGCTCGGTAATAGGGTCTCGCACAATTTAAAACATTAGTATATCTCCTGAGTAATAACCAAAACAACAGTTTCTGTCCACGGTACATTGTGTCAAGAGCATGGAAGATACTGCAGTCTGTATCGAAAAAATCTTCTTACTTTGTCAATAATATTAAGTAATAGACCCGCAACAGAATTCTCCGTGTCAACTGCGTTATTGCAAACTGCAGGCGTACAAGGAAATCCTCTTAAAAGATTAGTTGTCTATTTTCATTGAGACTCCCTTGAAATCTGAAAGGAGTCAAATCCATTTTTTTCGTGATACAGAATTTTTTCTATACTGTCTCGCCTCAAACCTATTGACTGTAGCAAGTTTGGTAATAACTAGTAACGATACTAGTAATACGATTACTAAGACAAATAGATATGACAAAGGAGTACATACGCTGGGTCAATGACATACAAAGTCAACCATTAACCAGACATCAAGGCTAGTACCAGATTTAACGAAGTTGAAACATATCCTCAGCTTACTGCAATGTCTTAAGTAACGCTTAATCTGTTGGATGTATATTTTTTACAATGAAACTCAACATTTACATTTTTAATTTTATATCCAGTCTTGCTCTTGTTCATTTAACTCGCAATTATTGATCCGATGTAACTTTAAGTAATACACTCGCACCTAACAGAGCATGCGTAATGGACCCAGAAATATACGTGAATAGAGCTAACGTTGTAACAACCTAACATTTCTTTTGGACCATTCAGCTCGATTAAAAAGCTTTCCACTATTATTATAACAAGAAATACCTTTGACAATTAGATGGTCAATTAACAAAACTATTGTTCTCAGTGATGTCAGATGTATAGATACATAGGTTAGATAGATAGATAGATAGATAGATAGATAGATAGATAGATAGATAGATAGATAGATTGATTGACTGATAGATAGATAGATAGATAGATAGATAGATAGATAGATAGACAGATAGATAGATAGATAGATAGATAGATAGATAG
>JANTCA010038672.1:0-20040 GCA_024741275.1 Chironex yamaguchii
CATTTGTCAATCATTCATTTTAAAGTTTCTTAATGTTTCCATTAGGTGTTTACCCTTCCGGCAATTACTTTCAAGTCTGTTTGTGATTGTGATAATCAGTTTTGTGTCATTGGCAATATGTCAGTATGGAGAAGAATGATGTCAATGTGCTGTCAAGAATAATTTCATGGCTTTGTTATACAATAATCTACAGACTTTTAAACAGCACTTTTTGGCCGAGGCAGGCATGTCTTCAACAAGCATTAAAAAAGTGTTTATTTCTTCAAGTTTATATATTTGATCTACATGGATGATTGAGCTCTCAACAGATATATATATGTGTATATATTATATACCATCTATCTATCTAGTACAATGAATCTGTGATCTAGTAGTTAGTTATATTCATGGCATACTACAGGTATATTCTATATCTCATTAAATTATGACCCGTCAAATTTTTGGTAGGATTTTTTGCTTGGTAACTCTTGGTTTTTGTTATGGCAGATATGATAATTATGCTATTAATTTCGCAATTGCTTGTTGTATCCAGAGCCACCAGATGGAATTACTCCAACTGTTGGATTTGCCAATAAGGCCCTTACTGTCAATGGAAAACAGATTACTGCTTATGACTTAGGAGGAGGTGCACGATTTAGAGGTGTCTGGAAGAAATATTATGCTGAGGTTTGTTTTCTTTTTTTAAAATGATAGCAAATTCAAGTAGAGTTAATGCAGTGGGAAGTGACATTTTGATGATAGCATTTATGCAATGCTAAATAATTTTACATTTTTCTGTGAGTATTTTTAGTAAAAATTGATAAATTTAATGGCATTATCTCGTTACTGATGATTGCACTTTCTAAGAATCAACCATCTTCAAATTTTCATGAATATCTATGACTCTCTGGTGGAAAACACATTTGTAATAAGAACTTGAAAACTAAGACCACGAGGAACAACATTTTAGTACTGCATGAAAGGACCAGTCCTTTGTTGGCTATTCCATGTTTATATAAACAAATACATCACAAAATCAATCCATTTAAGGTATTACATGGATTCTGCTAGTTATTCCATGCTTTTATATAAATCAAATATACTTCACAAATCAATCCATTTAGATATATGGATTCTCCTAGGACGTTTCTAGATGAGCTTGTCTCATCTTCAGCTAATGAAAAGGAAATTTGGTCACTTAAATAATGAAGGAAATTTACTGGACATTAACAAAAGTATTTGTGGGAATAAAAGGCTTCTATTAAATACTAAGACAAATATGCAAGGACAGTGGAATATCGAACATACCATGTACAATCAAAACAAAAAACCGAAACATGCAAAACAACATAAAGACACTAAAATAAGTAGAGGGGTATGGAGGAATTTTGTTGATTGAGTATGGGACGATCCTTAAGAATGAGAAGACTTTCCCGTATTAATAAGTCGAGCTCATTGGTGGCTTTGTCAAGAGTACTGAAATATTGAAGGGATGCGACATGCCCAGTTTCATTGATCTGGTCCCTGATAGATGAAGCAGTACCCTTAATGGTATCTCCTTTTTTATTAATCCCTAAATGTTCCCTACAACAAACAATAAAATGTTGTGAAGTTTTGCCATAATAAGTAGCCTCACAGCTATTACACGTAAACTTATATACTATGGAGGAACATATATGTTTAGGGATACCATCTTTAAAGGAGAAAAAATCTGTGACTCTGATGGAAAATCTCCTTAAAAACATGCAGAAAGGAAGTTTGTCTGACAGAGTGTCTGTCATATATCCTGTATGGTATTATTTTTGTATTTTAACTGACGTTTTCATGAGGAAATGGTGTAGAAAGCACATTACATTTTACAACCAATAAATCTACTGGTATTTTGTATTTAAAAACTCTTAAAAACCAGAAACTTATGACAAAAACAGACACCTGTAGATTATTTATCCTGCAAATTATATATGGTATGTACCAAGGAATAGAATTTCATAAATCAAGGCATTTGGTTTAAGATATTTTTGTGATGAACTGGGTTTGCTATATTGACAGTCAAAGCTGCATTTGTTGCATTCTTGATATAAATCACACCATCAACCATATTTTCTTTAAACTAGCCATGCCCATGCAATAGCCCAGACAAAAGAATGCTTCTATCCATTGTTGTTGAGGTCTATGCTGTATATTATTGTCAGTCCTTTGGGGACCAAAGAATATGGGCACAGATTTGTGATTGATCCCCAAGAGCCCCTTTTGTCACATAAAGTAGCCCTGTCAAATATATGTGCATTAATTTTGTGCAGTGTAATGTGTGATAGCAGAGTTAAACACATAGTTGTTAGGTGTCCTTTATGGTCCATGAGCTAGGAAAATTTCCCTCTGCTGAAGGGCAAGTGGCCTTCTTTACAACCTTTAGGTGTTGAAAGGACTCTCTCTCAGTTGCTTTTATATACAAATATATTTCTATATTTCAGGTCTTTGGCATTGTGTTTACAGTGGATTCCAGCAATAAAAACAGGCTAGAAGAGTCTAAAACTGTACTCCATGAAGTTATAGAGCATTCTAGAATAGCCGGAAAGCCTGTTTTAATGTAAGTATAAAATTTTGCTTCTGTATAGCCTTTGACAGCAGTACTTTAACCTAGCAATTTGCTTACAAATATAATGAACCCTGTCACAAATATTGAAAAATGGTTTATTGCGAGTCTAAAGATGCACAGCAATGTCAAAGCAAATAAAAATAATATCCACATAGTTCAATGAGAATTGGTGTTGATTACTTATTAAAAAATGAGAACGAAGTGTCTGAGTGCACATTTTGCTTACAGCTGCAACAGAATTTGTATTGTTCGCACATGATGAGTTATAACATGCTGCTCAGGAAGTGGTAAACATGACTTGTTCAGAACAAAAATCTGACCAGAAAGTCCAACCGCTGCATTGAATTCCTCAGAAGTGAAATTAATGATGTTTGATGATACCTTAGCCATCAAGAATAGCAAGATTAGCTCTGGGAACACAACAATTTGATAAAAATTTTGAGCTTATTGGCGAGACATTCATCTTGAAATAACAACAAATTACCTAAAGAAATGATAATGATGTTGATTAAAACTAACATCAGATGATAGTGTCATAAATACTGTAAATGTTCACATGTACATTGAACCTGCACTAGACCAAAATTGACAAATTCAATAGTTATTATTACTATACTAAAACTATACTTAAGATTGTAACAATCAGAAGGTGAGAAATATTTTGTTAAAAGTTAACAAGGACATTGTCATTTTAATGGGTCAGAATCTGTTGGTTTCAAAGTAATCTAAGTTTGTTTAGACATGCAAAAGTTGTATAGAAGCACTTCTGTTGGGCTGATATCTTCCTTTTTACTGCAATGCTTTGTCCATTGTAATTTTTGTGGTTTTGATATGTCTTTGATATTAAGAATTCACAAGTTATATCCCGAGTTAACCATTTTCTATTAAGGTTGCCTTTTATACCAGTCTTTGCTTATCTTTTTAATAATGTATAAGTAAAATGTATTTTTTGACTGTAGTTGGTGTCCTGTGTCATCAAAGCTGATCCGTAACCTTCTTTTATTCAATGTTTAATAACTTTACTACAACAATTGAAATGCCACTTTTATTGATACAGATTTTAGTAAGGGATATTTTTCCATTAGTTGATTAAGTTGTTATTTTTTTAGTGACATTATGTTGATTCACTGTGACTGTTTTACTTTTTAAGAGTAGAGGATTGTGTAAAAATCAGTTCAAAAATGATCTGACAAACATCACTATCTTTGCAATTAAGAACCTATCAATTTGCAGGCTTTTGGAATCATTATTTAAAGCAATTATACATTTCTTTAGGGCGACCAATGCTAGCGGATAGCAGAACGATCGAAGAAGAAGATACATTTCTTTGAATAGGTGTAAATCATATCTGCATTACATCATTATGATTCCATTATCCTTTTTTAGACTTGCCAACAAACAAGACAAGGAAGAAGCACTTGACTTAGGTACTATTGAAGAAAATTTAGAGCTGAAAGAAATGTCTGAGAAACACAAGTTTAGTTACCATGTTGTAAGTAATTGTGTCCAGAAAGACCTCATTACAAATACCACACTTTTTACCTTTGATTGTGTTTTTTGGATGTTATGATGTTATGGGTCTATTCTATTATTACCAAGACAAATTGGCTGTTGACCTTTGATCAGTTCAAGAGACGTCATGGCAAATGGTGGGCAGATTTTATGATTTCCTTCAAATTAGCCGCAACAATGGAAGCGGTTCGAGTGTGGATTGCTTGAACTGTTTGAGTATCAAACATGAATGGCCTCGTAAATATAAAAGATATATTTTGCTCGAAATCACTGGTGGGGCACTGCCCTACCTGCCCCATTGGACACGCCACCACTGCAGCAGTGGAACAGTCCCCTGCTAGAGCATTTACAGCCCTTCCACAAACACAACTAAAGTGTCTACCTCTGCACTCTTAAGACGAAGACAGTGGCTCCTGTTTTAACCGGCCAGCATTTTTGGCCATTGATAAGTATGCCTAGTGACTTGTTTTTTGAAACCTTGTAAACAAGCATGTCAAGGAGTTACAAATGGAACTAATGAACTGCAATCAGTATTTTAAATAGTGGAGTTGAACAATGGTACTTCTTGTTTAGAGCATTGCAACCTTGCAGTAAGTAAGCGCACCGTTTCAATGGGTGTCATCTGTCTGGCCATCATGTGTTACCCATTTCATTTCACTCTGTGATCGCTTTGTAGCCTGTGATGTTAAATTTGTATTGAAGTTTGTGTTTTGGAATAAAAAAGGATTATTATTTCTCATCAGCAGTATATTTTTTGAAACTTCAGTATTACAGTTTGTTTTGTTTCCCTTAAAGCTTAAATTCAAGACTATGTACATGACCAGGATACATTTGGAATCTCTGCTTTAATTATTGTTATGCATTTTTCCATTTTCAAATAGCTGAAACACATGTGCAAGTTTATCATCACTGTTTTACCGTTTTTACAGGCTGGATGTTCTGCATTGAAAGGCTATGGGAAGAAATTAGATCCGACTATTAAAAAAGGTCTCCTTTTAATTTCTTACATTTCTCTGCTTGCCACTAGTGACAAAGCTTGTGTTACTTTTAAGTTACTTTCGTTACATGCTGTTAGTAAGATAGTGTGTTCTGGTAAAACAAACCATTGTGCATTCTATTCCAAATTGTAGTTAATGTGCGTTGTATCAAAGCTAATAAGTTGAACATCAATTGTTTACAAATTCACTTGACCATTGCTGATTGTGGTACTCTGTTGTGTTTAGGATGCACTGTATCTGCTATGCTATATTTAATTCTTTAGTGATTTATCATACGATAGACTTTTTAGAACGTTGGTTTTCAAATGGCGTGTTGTAGCAAGTTAATATTGTAGCGAGTACTAGTTGAACTAGTTGCACATTTGGTTGATATTTTGATTGTTTTGTTGCCGAGAAGAACCTGAAAATCAAAGAGATATCTCCTGTTGTAGACGATCAGTAAATTTAATGTAGCAATATTCCATTTCTTTTTGCCCTTGCAGGTTTACAATGGCTATTAGCAAGCATAATACAAGATATGAGTAAACTGGCACCTAGGGTTGATAATGATTTGGCTCTTCAGGTAAGCGCAGACAAATAATCTAATAAGGTTGATTGTTTGTTGTATATTTAGACTTTATAGTAATTTACATAAATGTTTTCACTAAATAACGTGTATCATTTCGGATGTGCACTGAAGTTGATAGATGCTTGCATGCAAATTAATTTTTAAATTTTACAGAAGGAAGAAAATGAGAAGGAAAAACAAGCAAGACTTGAACGGATCCGCAAAGTGAGAGAGGAAAGGTAAGTAATCGTTTATTGCTTGTTCAGTTCTGTCTGGCACGGAGTTACATTTCTTATGAATTCAGGTAGACGTTTGTCTATAAATGACTTGCGCATGGATATCATGTGCAGTTGAATATTATATGCACATCTTCATGGCGAGGAGAAAAGGAAGAGAGAATGCGCCAGTATGTAAACTTACTAAAAAACATTTATTAGTCGAGTGACTTGCTGCATCCCGTAGGAAGGATTTCCTCGGTCCCCGTATTGTCATTGGGAGATAAACTGCCAAATACTGTTAAAGGACCATAATATTTGAAATTATATAAAGTAGTCAGACTTGATAAATGGATAATTGGTTTTGAAATGAGTCCTACTGCATGTAGAGACGCGGTCTTCTTTTTAATCTGACAAGTACACTTACAGACCAAATTGACATGAATGAGGAAGAAATTCGTTTATGTATGGGTAACCTGTTTTATTGGACATTTGGTCAGTGATTTGACAGAACGTAAGAGGCAAGTGCATGGCTGGGCAAACTTTGGTCTGCCAAGCTTTTTCATGCGGCCAGGGTTAACAAATTAGGTTTCTTCAAGTCAGCTGAGCCTCTGCTACAACGGTATGTAGCTATGCTAGCGTTAACCCAGTTTGACCCATTTTCATTACTGTTGGCGCACATCATTCGCCTACATCATTTGCCCAAATTATTAGTCTACATCGTTAGCCTATTGTACATCATTGGTCTACATCATTAGCCTATTGTACATCATTGGCCTACATTATTGGCCAAGAACATTTGCCAACGTCATTAAACTACATCATTGGCCCACATTATTGGCCAAAATTATTAGCCTACGTTATTTGCCCACACCATTGGCTACGTCACTACACTTTGTTATCAGTCGCCACAACAAATACTGACGTATTTGTCACAGAATATTTCGTGCCAAATATGCCACATGTTTTGATGGCACAATTTCTAAAACCTTCCAAAAAATATTTAAGATTTGACTTCGATTAAAATTGTTGTAAACGTCATGGCTGATAACTGACTTGTTGACCCTGTCATTGAATCTGATAGAATTTATATTTTAATAAATGTAATGATCGTCAAAGTAAAGATTTCCAGACATTAGTGTAACTGTTAATTTGCAATATGAATATTGTGAAGTTTACGGTAAAATAAATGTTTAGCCACCTGAGACTGAAAAAATTTATCCATCCCCACTTTAGAGAGATTTTGTAGAAAGTGGAAGAAAGAAAGGAAGAAAAGAAATCATGAAAGTTCTATTAGAGACATGCTGGCGTATACGGATGCTTAACGGCAAGCGGTGAAAAATTGATTAATTTAGGTATTACTGCCCAGTTGTAGGCTCAACCTAAAAGCGGCATGTAAAGTGGCATGTAAAGTATAAACTTTAAATGTGCACTTTGTTGTCAGGGAGAAAAGGGAACGAGAGGCTGGAATCCAGCCTGAAGAGGAATCTGATGATGACGTGGTGGCTGCTGGGAATCCGTTTCAACCAATCAAAAAACACCTGGTAAGGATAAATGTCACCTAATCCGTAGATTGTGATGTCCTTGATTCTTTGAGTGTGTGACAATTTTCAATTTCATGTTTTACGTTCCTTCCTTTTTGCGCAGGGCAGACTGGAAGCAAACCATTACTCCGTATATTCATTAACAGACTAGAGGCTGTTCCCTTTGTACGAGATATTTAAAACTAGCCCTGTGAGGTGTAGTTAACTATGATCTCAGCAGTGTAGTAATTTATCGTCGATTGCTTTATGCATGAAGCCTGCATAGAAATTTCCTGTAATACTACAGAAGGAAATGAAAACCTTGATCATGCCTGTTGCATTTTATTGTGATGCCATTGTTATTGTTGGGCACTGAATACTTTGAAGCGGACAGTGAAGTAAGTGAGAATGGCATCAAAGAATCCTGTTTAAAAGGTACAAATACTGAGATGAATTTTTGCAGTAGAAAGTCCGAATATTAGTTGAAGTCGCAACTGTTTCATCGTCTTATCAAATATTGTCATATGTCTTATTTGTAATGATGTAATAAACGTTGAAGTATCCTGTTCAAAGTAAACAGAAGATTAATGTTGTGTGTTGAGAAGACATGGAATTGAATTTTATTGTCAGCACACGAAAGAAAATTAAATAGAGGCTCCTACTTCCACTTAAAGATAATCCAAATGGATAAATTATGTATTGAAAGTCTAATGGGTTCCTCAAAGTGTTTTATTTTTAGTGTTTCTTTCAATTTAAATTTCAATATGGTAAGAGTCAATTTCAGTATGGAATTTCATGAAGACCGATACCCAATGTTGTCGTTTACAGGAAGAGGTTGATAGAAAGAAGCAGAAAAAGAAGAAAGTAACAGAGAGAAGTGCAAAGGAAGACAGGGTATGAACTCATCTCGATTTTAATGATATTTAACAACTGATTTCACTTCGTATAATACATGTGGTTATTTCCAGTTAGGGTTGGAGTATTCATCATTTGAGTCATTTTATTACTAGGTTTGTTGCAGAGAGTGAGTAAGGAGAAGGTGCTCCCGTTGCGTGCAACAAAACCTGCCGAGGGTATTGCTAATGTTTTCTGCCGAAATGCTAGCAGTTGCTTATAAATGTAAATTTTGTGCTGATTATTAGTAACAACTCTTCGAATTCAAGTCAAATCCCCACTTATCCATACTTATTGTATTAACGGAGTAAAATCATTCTCTCCTTTCACACTAGGAGAGCAACCACGTCACTTGTGATGATGGCAACGGCAAAGGCGAGCTGGAACACAGCGATGAACTGAAAACTTCACCTAAGAAAAAGAGGAAGAAGAAAAAAATTACAAAATCGAACGAAGTTACAAAATTATCAGAGGATGTCCCGGATGTTACGGACAGTCGACAACAGTTAAAAGATAGCCCAGAGGTGATAACGAAGAAAAAGAAAAAGAAGAAGAAGAAAAAAATTACTGACGATGGAGATGTAGAAACTGAGGACTTAGGAGTAGAAAATAAGGTTGTAGACTTAAACGAATCCATAAAAACTGGAAGAACGGAAACAAAGACTAACTTAGTAAAGCAAAATACAGAGCATAATGAAATGGAAATTGTACAAAATGGCGAGGTACATAATATATTACCAGAAGGGCAGGAGACTTTGTTTGATTGCGCTGCCCCTAGTGATAGCCTAGGTGGTAGGCGATTGGAACCCCTTAATGTACAGTCAATACCAAAAAAGAAGAAGAAAGCAAAACCCAAGGAGAAAGTGGAGGAGGAAGATGTGGACGGTAGCAAGGAAGAGGTGAAAAAGGTGAAAAGTAAAAAGAAAAGGAAAAAAGCCAATCGAACTGCGCCAGCGCCAAATTTAGCAGCTGAAGAACCTGAGGATATTCCCTTACCGAAGTTGCCACCTCCAGCCTGGAAGACACCACCTGGTACTCTTAACCGTTTACCAGCTCTTAAGCCCCTGAGATCAGAATTTTCAAGTGGAGGAGGTTCACTACAGCCAAGCCTAGGTAAATGAGCAATTATTTTTGTACATTTTTTTATTTTTAAGTCTTTACAGTCTAGAGTGTCTGTTTTCGTCGTATACTAGAAGGCAAATCATTTTTTCTTTTTTCGATACTGTAAATGGCTTCAAAATCAATTTGGTTGATCTAAAATAGACCATGCCCGTGTCATTTGTTTAGCTCTTGCTGGTTTTTGTTGTAACTTGGGTAGAGTTTGATGAGTGTGTGGTATTGACTTTTCTTTGTTTTTGGTCCTACAGTAGTATATACTGTTGCGTTCTGACGTCACTTTGACATGGTCTATGTAAGATGAATTCATTGTATCTGACTAATGCTCTGTCCAAATTATCGATGAATTCAGGAACTGAGCCCTATTTATCGAATTAATAGTAACATTTTGCCTGGCCTTTACAAATTCATTTTTACTCTCCATTTTAATCTAATGCGAATAAAGATGTGCGCGTCGCTTGATTGGTAGGTTGCATGGGAACTTAATGGTATTTACCCATACGGTGTAAAGTTAAGAAAATTAAATGAAACTAGTTTTTGATGTTGAATATTTTAGTAGCATTCTTGGACATTCTGAAGTGCGGTCACTCAGATTATATGTGCGCTTTCGTAATATGGGCGGGGTGCGACAATCCCTATCCAACAGGTAAAGTGTTTGCATTGTTTGTAACTAACGACTCACAACATTCACAGGCGTAATGCACGTCCGCACCTTTTTGTCAGAAAATGATTGTTAGTGTTCGTTACGTGTTTGTGTGCATAAATTTGGAGTGGTATATTAGAGGAGGCGTTCGTCCAACAAGTGTATTTTCCTTTACATAGAATGGCGAGGAAAGTTTTCTTGGTGCAAGTTTTGATACTTGATAGAAGAAAGTGACATGCATTTTGAAATTCTCGCTTTTTGCGAGCAATAACTGTCACGTCACAGGCCCTTAAAAATGGCAGGGGGAGGAACTAGGGGTACGAAACGTCCGCCAACAAACTAGGCTCATCAGTTATGTTGTCGTTTAGTAATACATCAGCCAAAAATTAGGTACTTCACAAAGTTTCCAATGTCAACTTTCCCGTACAAAGTAATGATATAGATGTCAACTTGTGAAATGTGGATGTGTTGAAATGATCATTCAATAAACATGAAAAAGCAGCATCAGGCAAATTCTGGCTTCTGTGTACAAAACAACCAAAAACATTCTGTCTGTGATATCACAAATTGTTTACCGTAAAATTGATTATGTCGTACAACAGAGCTGCTACATCTCGCAAAGTACATATCCCCACCTATCATTTCTCATAACAAATTCATTGATTACAATATCAATATCCAGCTCTTTGTCTTTGCTATCAACATTGATGGTCATGCAATGATTTAACTGATTATTGGACATGGAAACCAGCTAACCCACAGGAAAAGTTGGCACATGATTGGTAGTTAATGCCATGATGCAAAGTTCAGTAATTATAGCTTATAATTGCTCAAGAGAGTTTTCGAAAATGTCCACTTTACAAAATGTGACGGGCAATCGCCCCCTGCCCCCTGGCGACTACGGCCTTGTTTCATCTAATATTTTGGCGTGTCTAGACTTGTGCGATCGCTCGCCATTCCTGCTCAAGGCTGAACCGAAATTTTTGGTTTGATTTTGTAATTGTTAAACTTTTCTTTTAACACCGAAAACCTGACAAATGGGTGTTTCTTACCAGGAATTCATTTTGAAAGAGATTGGTTAATGTTTGTAGCTAGCCATCTACTATCAGGATATTTTTAAGAATTTTGTGTAGTTAAAATACTACTATTATTGCTGCTGAAGAAAGCAACCGTGTTGCCCATTTACGTGCAGCTTTGGCAACTGTGTTTAGAAATAGACGTCACTGTAATCAAACTACTTTCCTTAGTAACATCATTAGTTTTGTATGTATGCGAGACCTGGACATTCACCTGCTATTGAAAGAAGATTGATAGCGTTTGAAAGGAGATGTTATTGCAAAATGGTCAATATTTCCTGGAAAGTTCGTGAATATGTGCTGAAAGGTTGAAAGGCTACTAGGGAAGAAAGAGAGTGTTATGGGGGTCTAGAATCTTGTAGAACGTGTTATGTTTATATAGAACCTTCTAGAAACCTTCCCTGTGCTGCAGGAACAATACTTATGTAACTTTTACATGTAACTTCAAGAATGTTCCATTTGATTCTATTTTATTCTAAGAGCTTCTAGAATGTCCTGCTGTGTTCTATAGCATTCTATACTTTTCTGGAGAGTTGAACTGGCTTCTAGATGGACTTCTCAAACCTATATAAGCAGTTGCTTTCCAGGAATTTTATTGCTTTGGGGTTAAGATGAATGTAATTAAGCTCTGATGGAATATAGGCTCAGAGAAATATAAAAAGCTGTAAAGAGATTTCTATTCAGATGATATGCTACTGGAATTTGCATATCACAGCCTGGTTGTTGAAGTTTTCCATCTAGCTCTCGTATACTCTCTACTCGCCATTATGGAGCTTTATTAACCCTGAATGTATTTTGTGGACTACAGTGTTTAAGATACAACAGAGAGATTATTAGAAACAGTAAGAAGAAGGAAGCTACAATGGTTGGTTTGGCTACATATGCAGAAGGAGGGGATCTTCAGGAAACACCATAATGAATGGAAAAGTCGAGGATTTGAATTGAAGAGGGAGACCCAGAAATTGAAAACCCTGTACCAAGAAAAGTCTTGAGGATTGCATTAGAGAAGGGAAACAACGAGAGCTTTGGAAGAAGAATGTGAAGAAATACAAATGCCTCAACGATCAGATATGAGTGCAGGATAACCGACTGTAGTCAAACTGTGTAGAAACTTATTTTAATTTAATGAAACAAAACACGATTAACGTAGTTTGCCGAATTCAATCTTGCAAAAGCAGTGTAACACAAACTTGTGCAACCTGTATTTAAGTTTCTTTAATTGTGGATAGCTACTTAAGTCATAAAATCAAAACTCGAGGGACAAGATTATTGGGGATGTAAATGTTAGACCCCGTGTACACGAGAAAAATTGGATCCACCCCAAAGGTATGGAGGTGTTTGCACGGGATCGATTCTAGATCGGATCTCAGTGGTTTATCTTGTCTCGGTGAATACAGGAGTTCGGAGCCCCATGTCGAAAGTATCTCTAATTGAATAATTGAATAACCCCTTTGACCATGCGTTCCAATTTGGAACCGATCCCGTCTTTGTGTCCGTTTACACGAGGCGGGGTCGATCCCAACCTGGCAAGCTGGATCGATCAGAGTTTTTCCGTGTAAATGGAAATGTCGATCCGCCGCCAATCGGGATTGATCCCTTTCAACGGGGTCTTCTTGTTAGCGGATGTAAAGCTGTCATCCACACATGCTAATCATAGTTAATCTTAGTTAAAAAGAACGTGCCAAGTAATGTAAATGTCAGGTTACTGACTGTTAAGTTGACGAATTGATAAATATATCAGGATTGAAACCATTTTGTTTTCGTAAAGAACTTGACAACATTTAGATAAACTGATTTGAACCTAGCGTGCGAGGTTTACTTTGGCCTCACGTTGATGCCGTGGTTTGTGGGCATCATTTTTAATGAGGTAGGCCATTTTACTTGCAAATGTTCAACCAAGAACATTGTCATTATATTTGCTGAGTAAAAACTTCGATAAGACTTACAAACAAGAAAATTTTCCATCTGTTCTCCCGCATCAATCAACAGCAAAACAGTAAAAATTTAACTGAAACCGCTATGGGATTCGGTCAAGTAGGGTAGCGAAACGAAAACGTCTTTTTTTGTTTGGATCGTAGAGTTTATTTTTCCCTTGATAGTTGGTTTTTGTTTCGTCTCACGCAGGACCTATCCGCCGTTTTGCAGCAAGAGAGGTAAGACAAGAATAACATGAGATCGTTGTAGTTGTTGCTTGGAGTCAGATTTTGTAGTGTATGGGCATATAAGACAAAGGCAGATACAAACTAAGCGTCTAACATTAACTTGCAGTGAGCAGGCATGTCTTGTTTGGTAACTTAACTCATGTTACAAGTCACGAAACTATTACGGCGTCTAAGATAGAACATAAAGTATATAGAGCCTGAGTCTATACATAACAGGTTTTTTTACATAACAAGATATTTTCACTGTGTGTATACAAGTTTCGTTTCAAAGTCTCGCTTTTATCACAATATCTTCGATCTGAACACTTGCCCACTATGTCATCCTTACTCGCTTTTTTCTTTGGTAATACTTTCTGGCAGAACTGTAAGCGTCTGCTGTTTTATTATTCATGTTAGTACTTGAATATTGCCTTTAGCCTTGACGTATACGTCCTCGTTGTGGTAGTATGCAAACGAATTGATTTTTACTGAAATTATTATCATTATCATTTGAAAGCTGTTGGGGCTAGTTTGGATTGCACTTTTCATGTTTCACTCAATTGGTAAGCTTTCATATTCGTTTTCCATTTTATTAGCCGGAACCAATTCTACCTCTTCATTCCACACCAAATGGAGACGATAATGACGTCATTACTTAGTTGTGTTGCAACTTGGTCTTCAGTGGATATGCCAAACTGCTCAAGGTGTCGAAAGATCGTTTGTACAAGGTGCCGTTTACTCGCTGATGGCCGAGAAATCTTGGGCAGGGGAGCAAGCTACCAAGCAGAAGTGTATATTGTATACGCCAAGGTGACAAAAATTCCTGTGAATGGTTTGAATAGTTTATCAAATGCCTGATTGCTGTGCGCAGCGTTTCTTGGCTATTTTATGCGGTATGCCATAGGACACGAATATTCTTTCCGGAATAGGCAACAACAAGTTTTACCCGGAGAGTATCTTTCTTAGTGTAAATATGTTGAGATCGTGCTTTGCGCAGGGCTGTACGTGCTTAACAGTAAGGGTAGGGGCGTTGTCTGCAGTCACTTAGTGCACGATTAGGTATTTAAATGGCAAGAAATTTTATTCGCATTATTTTTCGTAACGTTGCCTGACGACGTTAAGTTGTCTTTGCTGTACATGGCATAAGAGAGAATACCGAAACACTCATTTTGCTAGAAATCGTCCACTGCATATTAATTGTGACTTAGGATAGACTGTCGTGTATGTTTGATCGTTTATGTTATTGTAAATACGTAGAAATGCATTTTTAAGGCCAAACACGTTAACAGCATACTTTCAAAAGTTCTCGTTTTAGAGGGCCTGGGTTATAGATGAAGGCCTTTAACCAGGTTCCTTGTGGTATGTGTCTGGGACAAATTTTTGTACAGATGACATCTTCGAATTTCAGGGTAGACCATCTAGGGAAGGAGCGTGGCATTTTCACACTTCAAGCACGGAGGTTTCGGCTACGCCTCTGGGAGACTTTATGTATGGACGATGGGAGCATAAAACGTTTTTTGTACTTTCTATAGCATTGTTTCACTTCAAGCGCTTGCAATATACTGTTACTAGCTGCCAGTGCCGTTGCAATAGCCCTGTCAAAAATAAGTGCAGTTCTATGTTCTATATAATGTACTATTGATCACGTAGCAAATTCTTGTAGGCCCCTTTAACATTGTAGTGAGGGATGTACTTAATAAGTTGTCTTCTTTGTTAGGTTAATGTGCAAGAGGGAAACATCTTCCAATATTTGAATTTTTTTAACTAAAGAAGAGCGAATTTTTACAGGACGTAATGTTTCATTCAGGGAGAAGAGTTTGTATACAAACGCTGAATGTCGACCTGAAAACTTGTTTTAAATATTTGTAAATATTGAATATGTATATCTATAGTTAGATATCGACATGCATATTAAGCCGACCACGAATGTTGAGAGCGTTAAATAAATTTCAGTGTATACCCGTGTGCCTCTTCATACTATGTTATATACCTTACATGTTACGATTGTGCCTGATTGCAAAATTACATTGTGACTAGTGTCGCCAAACCTTGCGGTGAATGGTTAAAAACCAAACCGACGGTGAATGATAAGCATCGAAGCGTTGTAGTAAAGGTAAACTGCTACCACACGGGATTGGTTTGGGATGCAAAAGATACTTGTCTTTCTATGTGTATCCAACCAGGCTAAAAGGTTTCAACGTCATGTCACAATCTATTGAGCAAAAAACGTGGACATATGCTGCGGATGAAATGAAAGAAAATACCTCTATTGTGAGTTACACGACTTTCTGTTCTTTTTCTACCAGTTTTTATACAGATAATACACTTCTACTTTACATCTAGTACTATACAGCGGCTATAGAAAGCTTAATACACAACAGTTACTTAGAAACATGATCTAGCCTATTAAAAACACAAGGCTTGAGAGATATTTGTATCACATGTTCTGTCTCTTGCTATTTGCTCATTTGTACCCACTTTATACGTAAAATTCTTGCCCTTTTTTCTCTCTCTCTTAGACGATACTTTAAAACAGGCATTAGTCTATATGCCGTGATATTGACAACTTGCATAGAATTAGATATGTAAAATTAGTCCACGAAACCTCAGTGTCACGATATCAACAAATAAATGTCTCAAAGACCAAAAAATACAGAACCAAAATGCCCAACGGGTGATATAACTTTTATACGACAAACAACTTAGCGGTTCTGCTACATCAAAGCAACTTACAGAACATGGCAGCAATAATGCAACAGGCAAAGACCTTACGGCGATAAAAAAGGCAGAAGACGGTATGACATACCATATTACTATTTACATAACAAGATTGTAGCTACAATCGATGAGGCTACTCCTTACAAAAGTGTACTTTAAAAAGAAACCATCAACATGCCAACTTAAGCAGGGCAAATAGCTACGGTTTCTTTTCGTTCCCCTCCTCCATATAATTCAATCCAAATATGGAGTGGAAAACCACCCTGCAAATTGTCAAAGACACGATCTCACTTTGAACGGCAACTAATCCAACGGAGTGCATAGAAGTGCCATGTTAGTTATCAAAGACTCGAAAGCCTTCTCGTGGTATTGGTCTCCGTCAAATTGTGTCTGACAACTTCAATCCCTTAGGTTGCGAATAACGCTGTCAAGACAAGGAAATGACAATTCAACTCTCTAATGATTCGTAATCCCAAAGCATTAGGATTTTGCTGTAAGTCACGAAGAGTCCATAGCCGGGAGCACTATAAGTGAAGAGAAATTTAAAGCAATACATTAAAATATTTCGCAAAATAGTTACTGTACGGATGTATGCATGCATGTAATTATGTATGTATGTATGTATGTATGTATGTATGTATGTATGTATGTATGTGTGTGTGTGTGTGTGTGTGTATGTATGTATGTATGTATGTATTATGACTATTTTAAAAGGACGTACATTTCAGCTTAAGAAAAAACTGGTATTTTAAAAGGATATGTACATTTCAGCTTAAGAAAAAACTGCTATCAACATGTGAAGATTCGAGTATTACAAAACAAGGAGCTTCACACTTCAAATGTAAACTTTAAAAAAAAAGAACCGTGCAGTGTCTAGTTGGTGAATGCATGACACCCAGAGGCGTCGTGGGTCTCCTGTTTTAGGGGGGCAGGGAAAAAATTTCCTATAAACCCTTTGGAGTCACTTTTGAGCATACATGTACTTGAAAGTAGCATAAACTGCTGAAAATGTAAAGGAGTAGAACAAAAAAATGTTAGATTAAACTGGATCACTGCTTTCACTAAATGTAAGCAATTCTCTATCAACAGCTTAATACACCACATACAGTCTGTCTTAACATAATGAAATGAAAATTGTTGAAAAAGTGATTTTAGGATACGACTACTTTGCGCTCCTATCACCTACTTTTTTGATAATGTAAAGTGATAGCAGCGCAAATTTTCCTTGGAAATATGTCTATCGTTTTTTTCGTGGTCAACTTTTGGAATCAAATTCTTTTCAGCATTCAATAACATCAAGAACCTAAGCTTACTTTGTTGTGAATTGTAACTTGTTTAACACTAGCTCGGCCTTCAAAAATGTTTGCTCACACTTCATAGAACCAATTTAAACTGCAGCTAGTATTCTGTAGCATAGAAATAAGTTTGATTAAGCTGTCTGCACTTAGAATTTCTTGAATACCTTTAGAGTCGTAAAGAAGCTTTCTGGTCCAGGCCTACGATTCATGCTTTGGCTAGTGAGAGCTCCTTCAGACCAAAATGACTTTGATTAAACAAACATTACTTATGCTTGAGGTTTTCGTTTTACTTTGTCACATTGGTAATGCATCATCTGGTAACTCCATCAAAGATTCCTTGATTACGCAGTTCGAAACCTATGCTTAGAAAAAACTTCGTCTATACACAACCACTGCGTCAACTGCAACGTGAAGTTTCCTACTTATATTTCTGCACTGCACTAAAATGAGTGGCATTTGTCAAAAACTTCGGTCGTCTGGCATCCTCTTCCATTTACGTTTCCTTTTATCAGGAAGATCTTGCTCCTCTAGCCCGTTCTCCATACACAACTGTTTTGTTAATTTCCTGCGTTGTATCACTCTGTCGAACAGCCGTAAGAAGGTCAATTCTCTCCGAGTGCAAATAAGATTATGCTGGATCTGTAAACAGTATTCACATTATGCATTCAGTGCAGTCTAAAATGCGATAAGTTTGTTTTCGAAGCCATGGGCATCTGTGACAGTTTTATGTCTTTGAACTCCTGACTACCAAAATTTCCAGAGTGTCAATCGCATAATTTGCAATCTGTTGCAAAGACAATTTCCCTAAAGCCTACTGATGTGACCAATATCTTGCCGTTGTGTCCCTTTGGGGTCTACGCATTGGCGTAACATTGGCTAATTTTTACTTCTAATTTAAACAATATTTTCGTTGTACAAACCTCGAAAGTCGCCTTGAAAATTTGGGACACTCCACTAAAAGCGTACCTAAAAGCTTTTTTCATTTATGAATCGTCAGAAAGAAAAGCATAGATACATGGCAATCTTTTGATAAGAAACATGGATCGAAACTGGCCAATCAGAAAAGCAAAAGAAAAAAGACAACGCAGTATTGGAAGAGTCCAATTGAAAAAATGAACTCTTTCTGCCTACAGAGTACTGGTTGCCATATATGTAGACTTTCTCACGATGTTTAGTCTGAAGAGTGTCAGACAGAAAAAGGTTTTCAGGTATGTTTTAGTGCAATGTCGCAAATTTTGAAAGCGACTTCTCTTTCACTTGTACATAACTTCATTTTCGTGATTGAGGAAAGATGCTGTGCAGCTCTCTAGCATGCCGAACATTAATTTTGCCCCGATAGATGGATTTAAGGCCTCCATAATGACGTAGCTGGAAACTTGATGAAATGGTTGAATGCAAAGGCATTGTAGATTCTCTTTTGAAAAGGCAATTTCACTCCTTTGTACTTCCATCTCATCACAGACGCTCCATTGTAAGACTGTCCTACTCCAATGCTAAAACTTACATTTCCTGTTTCTAAAATTCTCTTCAGCTGTATCACTTTCTTTATGCTGAAGCATCTTGTATAATTTGGCTGAAATTAGCGGCTTATTGATAAACTAGATATAGTATACTAGAGCAAATGCAATTATGTATAAATGTACAATTCAGAGTTCTTTGTGTCTTGATTTTTCATAGCAAAATCTGTCCAATCTAAAAAGATTTTAGAACTTGCATGAATTCTGGGTAGGGCTTTTTGCTTACGCTTAGCTCCTACAAGGTACAAATTATGGATGAAAAAAGTTCTTGTGAGCCAAGGCTATTTATCGTTCGTGTAATAACATTAAGTCACCCAACAGTCAGTATAAAAGGAGATAAATTAGTATATATAAATTAATATATTGGAACCATCTTACAATCAGACTAAACTGACATGTATCTACGGCAAAAAGCCAAGTAATTGGAACAAACCCAATCAGAAGTGATCACCCGTCGACATAAGAGGAACAATAGAAAACGTAATAAGGCCAAGTTTGATAGTAAATTAACGAAACACCGCTAATAATGTACTTTTCGATCTTACCACTGGAAGTAACGGATCCCGCCAACTGCACCATCATTGAGGCCGGCTTTGGAGTAGCAAAGAAACAGAGTACATGTTACCGCATTAAAGATAATAAAATAAACTAACCTGATTTGGCACCACTTCAGCATACATACAGTAACGATTCAAATACGTTTTGATTACACAAATTCGAGAAAACTGTGCTTTCGTGCCCACATTACTATGGCATCGAGCGTTAAGAAGATAGGGATTCTGACAGTCTGTCTAAACGTATACCTTGCCTTTCAGTGGTAGTAGTAGCTGTAGTAGCAGCAGCACTAGTAGTAATAGTAGTAGTAGTAGTAGCAGCAGTAGTAGTAGTAGCAACAGCAGCAGTAGTACTAGTAGCAGTAGCAGCAGCAGCAGTAGTAGTAGTAGCAGCAGCAGCAGTAGTAGTAGTAGTAGTAGTAGTAGTAGTAGTAGTAGTAGCAGCATTAGTAGTATTGGTAGTAGTAGTAGTAATAGTAGTAATAGTAGTAGTATGAGTAGTAGTAGTAGTAGTAGTAGTAGTAGTAGTGGTAGCAGTAGTAGTAGTGGTAGAAGTAGTGGTAGTAGTAGTAGCAGCAGCAGTAGTAGTAGTAGTAGCAGCAGCAACAGTAGTAGTAGTAGTAGTAGTAGCAGCAGTAGTAGTATTGGTAGTAGTAGTAGTAATAGTAGTAATAGTAGTAGTATGAGTAGTAGTAGTAGTAGTAGTAGTAGTA
>JANTCA010038683.1:0-20039 GCA_024741275.1 Chironex yamaguchii
AATAGTAATAATAACAATAGTAGTAATAATAATAATAGTAAAAGTAATAGTAATAATAATAGTAATAAGTAATATTTATGCAGATTTACTTGGTCAGTGTAGAAATCCTGTTACTAATAACAAGGACCTATTGAACGAAAGATGATAAAATAACACATTGAAAATTACATCAATGTTAAAACTGTGTATAAAACTGTTTCATTTCAATTCATTATAAAGGCTTATTTGATACTCGTCATCACATTCCGTTCAAACGCAAACTCCAAGGGGTAAACTGTTTTTATTTTATAGCTATTATTTCCAGTACTGTCATTACTGAAGCTCTGTAGTGAAATGTTATGGTTTGATATGCATCATAAAATCTTATTCGCAAGTGTGAAGTGATGCAAATTACGTTTGTTACTCGTATCCCTGGGTATGTATCAATTTGTTTATCTACACGGGTTATCTGAAAGTGGCACACACAGTTCGGCTTCCTTCCTCTCTTTCTAAAAACATTCTTCGCATTGAAAGCTTGCATATTCTGGCGCTCCAGTCTCTCCTTAGGCAAATTGTAGACGACCTAATACTTTCGATAGAAATAACAATCTATATCTGCTCAGCGAGGTCAAAGGATTTTAATTTGACGTCAGGACAGATTATATCTTAGACATCATGGAGAGTTGGAAATGTTTCTGTTTAAAAGAATGTAATTGCAATATCCTGTTACCATTGACTTCCGATCTCTTTTGCAATAAAGGGCTTTTTTTGTTCTGTAAGTAGGTCATTTTTATAACTTGCATTTTGATGCCGTTTTATAACATTTGTTATTAACATCATTGATATCCTTGTTAAGCTTAAATTTTCAGATTTGAGTCAAATTTTAGGTACTTGTAGGAACTAGAAGTACATTGAAAATAGTTAAGATTAAGTGCCTCACACCGTATTAAGTATAAATATATAATCCGATTAACAATGCAAGATATAGAACATTCTTGCAACCAACCATCAATAACAGTTGTAAAGATCTAATTTTATTTCTGAGAGATCGGATTAGATATGTAACGTAACTTGCCCAATTCAAAGGATGCAAGAATTCAATCGGAAATTTTGTGCAAAAGCTTTTTTGCTTTAGAATGAGTAAGAATGCATCTTTCAGTCCACTAACTCATTCAGACTGGACTGCTTTATCAACTCTACCTAGTTTCGTGGCTTTTTTGACGTATTGTGTTTTTTGGTCAATGTTACCTAATCTTCGAGAATTGTACTCCATTTGTGACTATGTTATGGTCGGTGAGATTATCTTAGGGATGTTAAATTTCCTTTTACAGTGTCCAAATTGGTTCATAAATTATTCATGATATCTAAGGCGCTTCACAGATATGTTCAAATTGCTTAATGGAATTTTTCTGCGCCATAATTGATATAAAACGGAAATAGTGGGCAGGACAGTCAAGGGGTGTTCAAGTACGAAAATGGGAAGGTCAGTGTAGACCAGATTGATTAAAGGCATTGCTTGTGTAAGTGGCCTAGACTTGATTATAGCCTCTGCCACGTATCACATTATGCTTCATTTCTCAGTAGAAATCAAGCAGATTCGAAGATATTTTGAAGATCTTTCTGCACTCTTAAACATTTTAGTCCATAAGTTCAAATTTTTCTTACACGTTCCAAAAAATCAAACATTTTGATAGTGGTCCCTGTTGTGAGGTTTACCGTTCTAGTTTTCAATTAAACTAATATTGATTTTGGGAAATATGCTCAAATCTGTCATAAATGTTGTTTCTAAAAGATATAATAAACGCTATATACTTTAAAATCGAGCACTTGTATAGTCAATAAATATTTTCACTTGGTAACCCTGCTACCTCTGGTCAATTTGACCTTTGTGTAAGGTAACCAGTCTAATTTTCAATTTATAATAGCATTTCACCTCCACTAAAATGTTTTTATCAGATTAACCTCTGACAGTTATTGTTTTGCAGTGTTTTCCTGAACAGGTTAAGACATACCACCCCGCATGTTCGTAAACAACCTATGTTATTGCATACCATTATGTGTTCTTTTCTTATTGCATACGTGCGCAGCAGAAGAGCGTCCTTTTGTCGTTTAGTATATACCTTGCGTGTAGTTGGTCTTCATAATGATGACATGTTTGAAACAGATAAGTTACAGAGATAAGGGAGTAAGAGATAAGGGAGTAAGAGATAAGATATGTTGGTTACTAAGGAACAAACCTGCATGTACTAGAACTCAAACTTCACATAAACCATATCTTTTGCTCTAATATCTGGCAATACGTCCATCTATCGTGTGTTTTCTCAAATCCAGACTCCTAACCTTTAGCAAGCAATCCCTTTGCTGACTTCGTATAAAATGAGCAAAGCAATAAATAATTTTACGTTACGCTGTGGAAAATTTAATCCGCTTCTTAAAGAATACAGTCTGAGTTCAAGTGATTTAAACGAGAAAAACCCTCGGTTTTTCTACTGTATAGGGAAGAGAAATGATAACAACTCTTGCAGTCATCAAAAAAAATTCATGAGCATGACTGTCGCATTGTGGCTATTATACTTATTAAAACTATAAGACAATGCTAATGATTCCTTCGTGTATAAGTTATTAGAATGGTTGAGTGTAAATTTTTGGAGCTTATTATCAATGGACGTGCCTCAGTAAAATATAGCTTTCTTATCTATGACTTCACCTTTCGGGTCGGAAAATCAATTTGAATTATTTTATTACGAGATACTGTTATTTAATTACCCTTGTGTGTCTTTAAGATCATGAAATGTCCATGATTAAAATATAATCCAGCTGTCTCTACCCTTTTTCATTAAATAGTCAATAGCAGGATATAATTCTTTTCTCTGATCGAGGGACATTACAGACACAATAATTTCCAATAAAACGTGACAGAAATATTTTATAGCCGTTACTAGTTACTTCTAGAGCAGTGGTGGACCTAGGGGGTACTACAGGTGACAGACCACCCCTCAAATTACCAATAGTAAGATTTAATGCTTGTAAAAAATTGTTTTTGGCAACACCTGGATTCACAATGACGTCTAATATTCAATGTTAAACGAATTTTCATGTTGCTTCAACTCTATTCTTTGACATTGACATCTGGTAGTCTTCCCATAGTGAATCTCCAATGTCATTCACACCTGGTTAATATACTTACTATATTGTATATTTTTAAGTTTGCGATCTCCCCCCAGTTCAAGTTTCAATCATTTTGTAACTGACTTTAACCAATCAGTGACGGGGATTGAACACCTACGAATTGAAAGCGGCCAATCAAGGTGTCAGTTTTGTGGGTGCCCACTTGGAAGGAGCACCACCTGTTATACTTAATTCAAAATAGTGAAAACAATTAAAGCGGAAATGGTTAATCACGAGCTCGACCTTAGCTACCAGGTGACTCGAATTTTTATTGTCGGTAACTAAAGATGTGTTTAAAAGCTTTATGCAATTTTTAAGGTCCAATCCCTTACCACCCACTTGCAGAACAGGGCCCATTCCCCCACTGCTCCCGGTTCCAGACGATCTTCGCGCCCACCTACCCGTAGTCTTGCTGGTCCCCGCCATGCTGACTTTGAGTGTTTATACAATTGGCATTTTGGTCCTCAAGCTCAAAATGTCTACCTCCTTGTTCCTTTTACACAGTTACCAGTTGCCCCTCGGGAAACGCTCCTGCCAGCGACTGAAGGGGACAAGTCTACCTGGCATTCCATCTCGAAGTCGTCTATTTTATATTGCTAACCAGTTTGATGGCATGATATTGCTTGCCAACACCGATGCAGATGTCAGCATTTTACCTCCCGCCTCCCAAGACAAGAAGCATCCTTCATCCCTTAAATTACAAGCTGTTAATTAGTCCTCTACAACAACATATGGACAAAAGTCGCTTGCCCTTGATCTTGACCTACGACGCTCCTTTCCCTGGATTTTGTCGTTGCCAACATATCGACCCCAATTATTGGTGAGGACTTGCACATGAATCCTAAAAAAGACCCCGGTGACTGGTACCCTTGTGGCGATTACAGGGCTCACAACAGAGTTACTGTCCCCGATCACTATCCCATTCCTTGTCTTCAGGACATTACAACTAACCAAAATCGATCTGGTGCGTGCCTACCACCAAATTCCAGTAGAGCCTCGCACTGTCCCAATGACTGCCCTCAATACCCCATTTGGTCTCTTTGAATTTCTCCCCATGCCTTTTGGTCTACATAATCCTGCACAGACATTTCAGCATTTTATTGATCAAGTTTTGCGTGGTCTTGACTTTGTCTACGCTCATATTGACGACCCTCTTGTTGCCTGTTCCTCTGCATCTGAACATCTTCATCAATATCAACTGGTATTTCAACTCTTAAATGATTATGGCATTGTGATCAACCCTGCCAAGTGTCAGTTTGATTCTCCATCATTGGATTTTCTTGGTCATTGCATCCATCTACATGGCATCACTCTCCTCCATGAAAAAGTCCAGGTCATCCACGACATTCCTCCTCCCACCTCCATCTGCAAGCTTTGCGAATTTCTTGGTCTTAATAATGTTTATCATCGCTTCATCCCAAATTGTGCAACTTTGCTTCAGCCCCTTACGGACTTCCTCGCTACAAAGCACTCCATCCCTGGTTTCCACCTCCCAGAGGCTGCACTTGCTGCTTTTTCGTCCATCAAAGCTCACTTAGCTCAAGCTAAATTCTTAACCAACCTGTTCCTGTTGCAGCACTTTAAATGGTGGATTCTTCAAATGTTGCTGTTGGTGCTTGTCTTCAGCAATACACGGATGGTGCATTCCATCCTATAGCTTTCTTCTCCCATCGTTCGCAGCCTCTAGAGACCCGATATAGTACTTTTGATCGTGAATTATTTGCAATCTACCTTGCCATTTGTCATTTGCCTCACTTTTTGACAGGAAGGGAATTTTTTGTTTTAACCCACCACAAGCCCTGTCTTCCTCATCCGATCGTTATTCACCCCTTGAAATTCCACATTTGGATTACATCTCCTAATTTACCAATGACATTCGACGTGTTCAAGGGCCTAATAACATGGCTGCCGATACTCTTTCCAGTACTGAATGCAATACCCTCACAATTTTGACAACCCCTCCTATAGAATTTTAATAGATGGCCTCCTACCAGATCTCTGATCATACTCCCCAAGACAGTTCCCGTATGCCTAGCCTGAAGTTGACCGATGCGCCCCTACTCAACAGCTCTGGTACTATCAAGTGCGGCACGTCTACTGGTACTTCAAGACCTCTGGTCCCTTCTACTCTCCGACATGCCATTTTTTATGCCTTGCATTCCTTGGAACTTTTGCCCTCCCATATGCCAGATTTCATCACTTACACATAGATATCGTTGGTCTTCTTTCTTCTTCAAATGGCTATGTCTATTTAGTCACTTGTATGGACCGTTTCACCCTTTGTCCTTTAGCAGTACTTATCAGGGATATTTCTGCCAAGACTGTTGCCAAAGCCTTCATTACAAACTGAATTGCAACTTCACCTATAACAACTGACCATGGTATTCAATGTGAGTCCTCTTTGTTCACCTCACTCGCTTGCTTGGTACAACTCGGATTCAAAGCACTGCCTAACATCCACAAGGCAATGGTTTAGTGGAATGCTTTCATCGCTAATTGAAATCTGCTTTAAAAGCTCAACCCCTTCCCCACCGATGGACTGAGTCCCTAACGCTTGTTTTTCTTGGTATCTGTGCAACTGTCAAAACTGACTTCGGATGTTCTTGTGGTGAGCGGGTTTTTGGCACAACTCTTTGTTTACCTGGACAATTTGTTACCCTTTCACAGGGTCACAACCAAGTACCCTCACTGGATTGTGTTGCACATTTCCGTGACGCAATGCAACAGCTGTCTGCTACACCCCCAAGCCATCAACCACGGTCTTCTCACCTTCCACAAAGTTTGCTCATTGCTACACACGTTTTTCTACAAAAGGATGCTGTTTCGAAACCAATGGACCCCCCCACACTCATACACTGGCCCATTCAAAATTACTTTCCCGTTCTGGGAAATTCTACACTATTGACTTACATGGTAAATGTACGACAGTCACTATTGATCGTCTAAAGCTTGCCTTTATGAAATGCCCACATCCTTCTTCAAGTACTCAAATACTTCCGCTGCCCTTCTTCCACCATTCTCCTACTGCCCTGCATCCCATAACTTCTCACGAGGAGAATTACCACACTTTACGTTCAGGACATTGGCAAGGTGCATTGGTCTCCAACCATCTGCACATATTCATGACCTTTTACGCCTTTATCAATTAACTTTGTTGTTTTTATTTTTACTCATTTCTACTTGTATATACCGTTCACTCCACTCATTGTTCGCTATGGTGAGGCATCTGTAGTGTCATTATTCAAAGTGACGCAAAAAATATCTACTTGCAACATCACACCTTAACCCGTAGCTGAAAAGCAAGCTTAATTGTCAAAAGTTGAGTTTTCCCTTTGTTCGTTTTCAAAAAGTCGTGATGTTATCTTTTGGATTTCTCCTGTGTAGTGTTTCTTCTAGAAAGGATTGGTGAGTCTAATTTGATCGTACTTAACTCACTTAAAGAGAAGGTAACTGGGGCCCAGTCTCATAAAGAGCTCACTTCCTAGTAGAATTCCCTATCCCTGGCATTGGAATCAGCTGAGCTCGGTAATGAGTAGGCTACAAAAAAAATCATTGCTATTTATTACATTAAAACATTTAAACGGTATAGCCCATGTTATTACATTAAATGAATACTATTGCTGCTCACTGGAGTTTTACAAAGTTAGTATCTGAAATACCAACGGAAATACAGAATCCTTTGTGTTAAAGCGACCGACGTGTTTAACAACTGGCCCTTAAAACATTGTCAGCGAAAGAAAGCCTATAATGTTAATGGACTAGCAGTTAATGAATTACAACAAAGAAACAATGTTTCTACCAATATTAATTGATCTATTCTAGCTGAAACCAAACGTCTTGTGTTTGCAAAGAAGTTTACGTCAGAGGATTCACATGTCTTAGGTATCGTGGATCACAACAGTATACACGATGATGGCAAGTGATAAGAATACAAGAACATGATCATTGCACATTTCAGTGCCGGAGCCACCGGGGGGGCAGGGGGCCCAGGCCCCCAAAAGTTCGAAGCATGCTTTTGTTGTAAAAACAGCTGTTAATAATAAATAGAAAAGAAAACAAAAACTGAATAGATAGAAGATAAGGAGTATCAATACAGCGGTATTTGTTTTGATTTGTCTAATTTCATGTTTCATTGATTAATCTTTTATATATTATTTTATTTGTTCTCATATATACGATCTCTTTACTCTTTTGCTGCATAAAATAAAATATTGGTTTTATAGACCCCTGCTTTTATTGTTTTGTGTGACTTACGATTTGTTTACCTGCACTCCTCTAAGCCGAGCACTATAACTCAAAACTGTAGTTGTGCTTCTCTTTTTAGAGCGAGGTAAAACATAAACCGAACTCTTTTACTTTTCGTAAGACATTTTGTTTCCATTATGTCTTTTACTTTTTGTTATCAAATTTGAATTCTTAAGTGTTTCACGTCACTTAACTGCCTGAAAATCTTTATAACATTAATCAAGTAATACACAAAGGTTTACCACTTTATTAGGAATTTTTTGGTCGAGTTGTTGATTTTTTATTCCCCTCTGAATTTGTGTCCAGGATAACATTTTCAGCCGTTCCAGAGAGATATATTTTGAAAAAATTTTCTTCTTTGTCGCCTCCAACCATGGTGGATCCCTTTCCGATACTAAATGAAACAAGAAAAGAAACCTTGGACACAGTAGTTTCTTGTGTATATCTATTAATTTGTGTATTTTGTGTTTTATAATAGTTTATACTGTGTTTTTTTGTTAACCTTGTACGTTAATAATCGTGTTGTATAACTCAAAAAACAAGTAGTTTGTAAATTGTAGTGTTTTTAGCGCATCCAGAGGGGTCAAAAACCTGAAAATTTCGTAGGGTTCTTCGCCCTCTGAGGCCCCCACTGGGAGCTCAGATCCCAGCTCCGTTGGCATTCACTTCGAGAATGCGCTATGAGCTTTGGTCGTAGTATAATTTGCTTATTTCCACCCCTGGCCCCCCTTAAAGAAAATTCGTGACTACGGCACTGGTACATTTATTACATCTTCTTGATAATACCTGTATCTAGGCTGCATGTGATGGTGTTGGCATCATGATGAACAAACATATAGAGGAAACACTTTAATCTATTAAGTAAGATAACTGCAGAATTCGTATCAATAGAAACCCAATTGTTGCAATAATTATTTACAATGCAATAATAGACAGTTTTTCCTCAATCTTGGCAATTAAATTAAATATGGACGATGACTGAACGCAAAATAAAATTTTCAAAGCATGGGTACTTTGAACGTATGTGCCTGATATATTCGGTAGAAAATCTCAAACTTACTTGATATTTGTGAATCAAAAAAGGAATTACTTTGAAGAGGAAACACTATAAGATATTAAATAACACAAATGCAAAATTCGCATTGATGGAAACCGAGTCGTTGCCATTATTATTGACGATGCAACAGTTCAAGACAATGAAAAAGCATAACAGTGTTCGAAAAGTACCACTACTGTAAATGATTCATACCTAAGCACATTTGATCCCAGAATGTAATGCCTATATAGGGCCGACAGATGTACAACACACGTTACGATGACTGAACACAAAATAGAATTCGCAAAGCAGCGTGGGTACTTTGAACATATGTCACTGATATGTCCTGTAAAAAATCTCAAACTTACTTTATATTAGTCAATCAAAAATGACATTACTTTGTCAAGGATGTTGAGGCTTTTAAGAGTTTTGATAGATTATGCTTACAAAAAGTACAGGATGCATTTACCTGACACCGCGAAGAAATTGAAAATAATTATCAAATCAAGTGTCAAGTTAAGAATCCTAAAATTCAAAAGAAAAATTAAAAACAGTGATTAAAGAAATGAACATTGCGAACTCAACGCACAAACACGGAGACAGTTTGACATTTGTAAATGACATAAGTCGCTAGAAAAAAGCAAACAATAGTATTCTGAAGGGTTGTTCTGAAGTGTGATAACATGAATGAGCGAATAAAGAAGTGGTTTAGTGACTTAAGTGACTTACTGAGCAACAAAAGTAAACTCATGATTTATGGAGGTGATCGACTTGTCTTTAAACTTTCAAATTTAGACATGAACATTCACTCTCTAACACAGGAGAGCAGTAGGCAATAAAAAAGTAAACTCTTGGTAAGGTCTCTTATCGCACAGTTTACCTTGAAATTTATAAACCACGCATTGTTGATTTAACAAAGTGAACTTCATCTCTCGCATCTCGTCACAGAGCTTTCGATATTGACATCCTTCATCGAATATACCAGAGTCCTGGAAAAAGTTTGACAAATTTGGTTGACTTGTTACTCATTTGTAAGCACAAACACTCATTGTATAAAATCATTCAATTTGTACCAAATTATTTATCTAGCTACCTGATGACTAACATGTTTATGATTTTCTAGCCTAAGATCAAATATATTGAAACTAAAAAGTCCTGTGTTCAAGCCCTACTCACTTGTTACCCTTGATAATGGTGTTGTAAAAACATGAAAATGTTTAAAATTGTCGTTGTATTTTACGTCTTGGTGTTATGTACATGTACCGAAAAATTGGAAAATTTAAGCAAATGCCCACGGTTTTTATATTAGAAATGTGGGGGAGTGGCCGAGTTGTTAGAGTGCTTGCGCTCTGATCAGGAGGTTCCGGGTTCGAATCTGCCTCGTAATATCTTTGGCAGGTGCTTTAAAGCCATATGCCACGGGCCAACCAAAGGCATGCGAGGGAAATTGGGTACGACGAAACTGTTAGAAGCCGTCGGATGGCTGAGCTAGCACAATACCACAAAACATCGTGGTTGAGATCATGGGTGTCCAGTCTTGTCCAACCAATTGTTCAAACTAGTTTAATCACTCATGTTCAAGAACTGCAACTTAGTTCTGCACGCGCTAATGTGCAGTATAAATCGCAGGTGGGCTCTACCGACAATTCTCAGATACTGTTAGCCACGTGAACAGACAGGTATCCTTCATTCGATATAAAATGGCGAGCTATTATTATGTTAGAAAGTACCGCACGTCGGTCTTAAAACAAAGTCGTCAAACACGCCGAGTGTTTTACCAAACACTTTCGTTGAACATTGTTTGGTAAAATGTTGGGCACTTTTTACTGACGCTTTATTTTAGACGCATAGTGTTCAACATTTATAAAGTGTAAAGGCAACAGCAGAATTGTAACAATTTGCGGGGTAATAGTGATACAATTTCTCTTCTTTAAACTTAAAGCATCAATTTTACACTTTTTGAAGATAAAAAGGTAAGTCACAGGGCGCTTTCAAATTTAAAGCAGAGAAAGGGAGAGAATAACAGATACTGGGCTTTGTTAGGCTTTCAGATCACGAAGTGAGTACTTGTCCAGGTAAGAAGGACTCAGAATTCCGTGCGCATGCTCCTTAGGCTATTCACATATTTCTACAATTAATACCAAAACTCGTGTCTCACTAAAAAATTACGTGTGTGTTTAGCACTCAATACACAGTTTGTTTACTATTTGATTTGAACAAGAAGTGATCTGTGATTTTGAAATCCAAGGCTACAAAACACATACCGTAAACCTTCAAATTAACCCTTCGTCGAATAAGCCCCCGCCCTGTAACTAAAAATCCTTAATCAGGGCCCCCTCGTATAAGTCCCCCACTGCAAATATGTTGCTTTTAACCTTCAATCTGAGGTTCTCATTGGCGTTTTATCAAGTTGAGACAAAAACTTCATGCATTTTGCAATGATAAATCAAATGCTCATAAAGGAATTACTCATTAAAATATACAGTCTATTTAAAGTGCCTTCGCTATGCACACCGATTTTAAGACGATATTGTTTTTCTACTAGCTTTGTTACCAATATCTGGGCACGTGTTTGTATCTCTGTGTGTGCAATATACTGCACTGGAAACCAATATTCTCGATTTCTTACTCGCCAACTGCGAATACTGGCAGTACATCATATTGCATGGACTCTTCCTGATCGTACTTATTGCAAAACAGTTCTCCTACTATAGGGCACCAGGGCCCCCGATATATGATATCCCCGTATCGGAGCCGTACACCCCACCCCGCAGCCCATATCGAGACGTTCTGCTACTCCCCGGGCCATTATATAACCTGTAGAAAAGAATTGTTTTACCAAAGCAATCATAGGGATTATAGACTAACTTTTGTATTAAGATTGTTCTGCTTCATTATGAAAGGAAAGGAATTTTGAACATTTCTAAGTGGCAAGTTTCAGATAATTTTATATGCCTCCCCCTCGTATAAGCCCCCCTTCCAATAAACCCCCATCCAAATATA
This sequence comes from Chironex yamaguchii, assembly GCA_024741275.1. Lineage (NCBI taxonomy): Eukaryota > Metazoa > Cnidaria > Cubozoa > Chirodropida > Chirodropidae > Chironex > Chironex yamaguchii. The sequence continues at coordinate 11,432 of JANTCA010038683.1, forward strand.
TCAAAAATAAAAAGTCGCCACGGAGCTAGTTCGAGGATTTACGTTAAAAAAATGTTTTAGGATATGTTACAAATAACTTGAAGAAACAAAGACTTTGATGACACAGAACTTATAAATAACTAAAGGCAAGATGTGATATTTTACTGTGAAGCAAACCGGGCATGAGTTTTATTTTTCCTAGATTTATAGCTTTACGAATGAGATTATTACGATGATATCATATTAAAATGATTTTGATATTAACAATTTCTTCTTTTCTTTACAAAACTTTTCCACTTTGGCTAAGATGTAATATGGTGCTTGCTCAAAAAATCAAGAATTCGCAGTTTAGGCAAAGTGCTAAACAATACCTGAAGCAAGAGCTTCATTCTCTATAAAAATATCAATATTTTTTATATCGATTAAGCATCATGGTCATTATATGGGCAATAAATTGAGAAGTTCTAAGAAATACAGGGCAGAAATGATGACATAGAATATAAAAAATCAATTGACTTATTTCTTGAGACAGACAAAGCAATACAATCAAACTGATCATGAACCCACAAAGCAATTAAAAGTGAAATTAATGTAAAGATGATATTTACCTCCTTCCTTAAAGAAGAGAATGGTAATCACTTCTCCTAAGAACTTCCGACTGTGTTTATTAAGAAACGAACAACAGAAAGTAATTACAATACCACGCAATACAAATCGTTTCATCTAGTTTCTAGGTAGCATTTGAAACAAACAAAACATCGGTAATTACAACATATGGCCCCACATTATTTGTGCCAGTTTGCCCCAGTTACTATTTACGTCACTTTACTCCTCTGAAGCTGCAATTAGGGGCGGCGCCAGCTGCCAAAATGTGGGAGGTGGGGCATAAGAAATCAGGAATCTAGGACTACGGCCTTATTCTGCCAAGGAATGCTTTATCCTCTTAAGAAATATCCTCCTTTATTTGATTATAATAATGCTAATGTGATAATCATAAAAATATTGCTTCACAGGCAGTAATGTGATGTGTAACAAAATTGATATCACTATCGGCATTCCTGAATGCTAACGTTGGTAAATACGAGCCATTGCACGCCAAAAACACCTTCTGGTGATTTAGAAAATCCAACTGCCCAACGCCCCACGTGATTATTTCTTCGAATTTGCACAAATCTCAAGGACTAACTTTGGGAAAATGTGGAAAGGACTAATCCTACATTTCCTCCATTCTCCCTCTGCCACTGGTAGTAGCTCGATTTATCGTTCTAATATATGTAACACTGACCACTGTTATTGAAAGGACGTATGCCTACATTGTAGAATTACCGATAGTATTTACACAGGGAGATATGTGTTATTTTAACAGGGTATTTGGCCTTCTCTGTGATAACCATTTAGATTATAAATCACTCTTCAATCTTCCCGTATTTTTATATGCGAACATTGCATTTTGTCTTTTGAAAAAGGATATCAAATGTCATCTACATTTAACCTAAAAATGTAAACAATTGTTCACAATAATCATGCAAACTTATTCTTTTACATAGTTGTGAACAAACTAGGTCGCTGTATTTTAGGTGAATGTGAATGTGACATCGCATGTCAGACAAGGCACTCGAGGCCGAAAATTCTTCCAATAATATCTGAGATTAAAAACGCTGTATTTCTGCGGATTTTATGTGGTAAGTAAATGACGTTTCATATAAAAGCTACAACAAAAGGGGCCGCCACAGAAGCCCCTATGTTGTTTAAACAGGTAAATAATTCTTTATAAATAAGTGGAATTTACCACGTCAAGTTGGAATTACACCATGCAAGAGCAAAATAGCTGATGTCTAAAGTGCCTCCAATTCACGTTTTGGCAAAGTCAATTAAAACATTGACCTCATAATGTATTGATGTATTATATCGCTCAACTAAATGAGAAGTAAAAGAGAGAAAGCTAGACTAATTAAAAGAGAATAATAACATGTCTTTATTCATAATCCATCCACAATAACAAATAAGGGAAATAAAAAATCTGAAATGTTTAACGTCTTACGCAATCTGTTGTTACCTAGGATAGCTAGCATTTACTTACAGCAATTCTTTGCAACGATCTTTAAGGATTTCCTATAGGTCTTGTTTATTATTCCATAAATAAACGGATTAATTGCATGATTAGCTAAGGCAACGAAAACAAATACCAAGTCAACAGCAATGTTAGCAGGACCTAAGCCAATCATGGCCATAACATTGAACACCATTGTTGGTAAATAGACCAAAACAAACAAGAAAGTTGCCACAAACAACATGATAGATGTGGAAAACACTTCATTTGTCTGACTTCTTAAAGCTCGGGCTCTTGATAAATTTCTTGATAAATTTCGATCTATCTCAGTCTCTGGCTGAACTTGACGTAACCTTTTTTTGTTACGAACGATCGCCAAAAATATCATCGAGTATGCCCCAGCAATAAATATGAAGGGAATAAGTAAGATTGTACTCGACATAACTGTCACATAAGAAACGCTTGACTTGAAGTCAAGAATACAAAATCCACGTCGAGGTTGAAAGATAAAAGTTCCCCATCCAAAAATAGGAGGCATGGCTGTAAGCGCAGAAAACAGCCATATCATGATAATTATCACTTTTGTTCTCTGTTTGGAGAATATTCGGGAATAAGAAGCACTTTTATATATCACCACATATCTGTTTATACTTATGGCTACAAGAGAAAATACACTTGCTGCTACTAGGCCGATAGTAAAGAAGGCATTGGCATTGCATAAAAAATGACCAAAAATCCATTTGCCTTTGACTAAGGTAATAAACATTGAAATTATATTCAGACATTGTAGTATGTCGGCTGTTGCAAGATTAGCGACTAAGATATTTATGGTATTTCTAAATCGACGAATCTTTATGATAGCCAGACACACTAGCAAGTTTCCTGTAATTCCTATGATAATAATGAGAAGAGCAGTAGCACCAAGTAATCCACGATGAATCACCGTCACATCAGAGTGCAGTAAAAATGGATCTGTTACATTGAACATAGTCTACCTACTACGAATATCCTCGCACCGAAAACAATCCTTCGTTTTGTTATCTTTAATGCCCACGATCATGAACCATATCCAAAATTTACATCCAGCCTAATTGCGTCGACCATCGAAATGTTTTGAAATCCTTCCTCCAGCAATGATCATTATACTATAAGACATTGATAGGCAAACAATGTAGTAATTATTGAAAGTAACAAGCCTATATTTTTTATATGTGCTCAAATGAATTTATAGTTAGAAGCTAACTCTATAGTCAAGTAGTGCACCAAACCTCGTCGAGTTTCTCGCCGGATTAAAGTTTGGTTTTTTGAAGTTAAAGCTGTGAGTTAACAATTAATGTTCCGCTTTTCTGACTCACAATAAAATGTGACAAAAGCTAGTGACTATTCTGAGAATCTCATCTATCACCGAAAGTATGATAACGTGACCATTGCTTTCTAAGGATAGTAATTGAAATAGTTTTGGGCACTGTAATCGCGTCTGAAAAGAAACAAGTCATCTTATTTCTACTGATATTATAGCAGTTGTTGAATATATTCTGCTTGTTACTTTTTTCAGTACTGACAACACATTCCAAGAAAACATATCAATTGGAAACACTACTGGCAAAGCAGCTGAGAACATAATAAAAAACATTCCATATTCTGGAACACTGTAAAGTTCATGACCATGTTGAAAGGATTTGGGTCACTACAAAGAGAGGTGGTCAGTTTTTGCTCTAAAGCGGCAAACAAGACATTCATTTGCTTTGACAACGCTAGAATTAGTTAGCAACGACATTTGACAATTACAGCGTCAATGTATATGCAAGGAGCGCAGTAGCATTTTGAAAATGTACTTCAAACCTTATCCCTCCATGACATGTTCGGAAATACTAATATAAAATAGGACTACATAATAAAATAACAGTAAGAAGTAGGGTGTCCATTAAATTGTGTGCTGTCTGTGGTTCGTCAAGTTGGAGACAAAGGAAAGTCAGTGACTATTATTATCATCCACTCAGTTATTGTTCATTGTACCAGCTGCCGTCCAATGCAGATTAGCAGGTTGTGAGTTTGTGTCAATGGGATGCCTACAGTTAAGTCTCAGTCCAGAATTCATTCTCGGTAGGAAGAGAGTTGGTAGCCACTGTGCTACGTAATGAAATTCAAAGATCCTTGCGCTGCTTCGTCAAGGAGTGTAAGTATGACAACAGTGTAAATCAACTGTGTGTTGTAAAGAACATTGTAATACTCTAACAGAGCTGGTCTTCCGTTAAGAACTGAGGGAAAGTCACAACGAACAAGGAGAGCCCTTACGTCTACGTTTCTCTGTGCGTATCAGGCGCGAGTATGAGGTACATATCCTATGCAACGAAATCACGTTAGACGACGAGTTCAGATAGTAAAAAGCTTAGTAATTACATCTCGTTAGAAAGATGCATATTTAGTTGGCTGCAACACCAATATTGATTACATTTTCTACTTTATATGTTTTTTCTCTACTTCTGTCTTTATCACACTGCTTAATGACTGGTTTACATGCGACAAGCCAGACCTGCCCGACTGGAATGGTTCACCTAGGCAGGGTCAACTTAAAGACTGCGTTTATGTGAGAGCAGTTCAACTCTGGCATGTGGGATGGCCTCACATTGATACAAGTAATAAGTTTGATTTTTCCAACCATTTCTGTTGTGCAGCAAGTGTTTCTTTTTCTCGGGGCGCTTACGTCAAGGTTGATTCATGTAATTTCTATGCGTCACGCCCGTTAAAACCGAAGGAACAACGAAGTGTGTAATGCTAAACCGTGATCTATTACACTAATACACGAAAGACTAACTTAACATAGAAACTGAATAATATCGTAAAAGTTAGGGAGATAAGTGGTATCTTTGTCATTACAATCATTCAACAAGAAGGCTTTTATCGAACAACGTCATTTTAAAAGAGTGTTGGTTGTAAAATTCCAGAGTTTGGGCTGAGAGCAAAAGGATTTTTGCGCATGCACAGACACACACGCTTACCTAGATCGAGCTTTTCATGCCGGTCAACTTGAGCAGCCTGATCTTCTTCGCTTACTTTATTAATCCTCCAAATGGCTTATAGATATCCGAAGTTTCTAGACGTCGTTAAATAGAGAGGTGTGCTTATTTAGTGAAAGTAATGTAAAGAATGCTGAAGGTCTTTTTTAGCTGTGTTTGATCGATTCCAAATCCATTATCTTGAAAGAAAGTGACCATAAATAGCAAGAAATATTATATATGTCAGTGTATGACGAGACCAACACCATCAATTTCTTTGTCGAAGTCAATGATCCAACTTGATAAGTCCTTTCTTAGTTAAGACACTTTATCTTGGCATAGAAGTAAGAGGGCTAAACGTGATGTGGCGTATTGCACATTTTATAATTTGAGTAGCTGGCTACCTGTTAAGGGGGGCGGGCTACAAAGAGAGCCATAAATAGCGTCTACGGTTTATCAAGAGAAGTAAAGGGATGGCTGCTACAATCGGAATGGCATTTATGTTACCCAACTCCACACATCTTACGTAAACGTGACGGAAGACCAGCGCATAGACAAGGCAAAGGATTTGTCTTTTTCTGGCAAAACAGTTTTTAGCATTTTTGAGGTCAAGATATCCAAGAAAAGGGAAAATAACCAACCTACCAAATTATAAACACAATGGCTGATGATGTAGAATTTACAAGATGAAGATTAGAGCCGAAAGCTAAAACCTTTGAGAAAGACAGTAAATACCTGGAATCCTGTGTGGACAGACAGCTATTACTGATGAAATCTGGACGAATCCACAGCTGAGTCATATGTTGACAATTTGGATCAAAAAAAGCTCTGGATGAAATCATGGGAATCATGATTGAAGCCAGAATGGATGCAGCACAAAAAACGCCAAGATATTCAAGTACAGATGTACAAGAGAATCCGAGAGATAAAGATCGAGGATGAACTGGTAAAAGAACGGGAACATCAGAGAGCAGTTGAACTTGCCAAGGTACGAGCAACTTGGCTTCTATCACCACCGGATGACAACATTACCAAGAGTCAAGACAATGCAGAAATTAAAGACAAAGAACCTGAGGACATTGCCATGGGAAATGAAGGGACGTCCATTGAAGAAAAAAACTGGACAAAGGCGATAAAACTGAAGAGCACGAAGAAAACGGAAATTGTAATGGAGCAAGGAATCAACAAGTAGCTCAAATGGAGACACGAGCTCAAACAAGTAGCTTCAAAATAGAAGAAGAAAATAAAGACTCCGAACTATTTGATTCTTTCTGTGAACTATGGCCGGATTACTGGGATTGTTTCTGTACATTTGCTGGAGCTACCTCTGTACCAGACAATCGTAAGTCTCAAATTTTCCTTACGAATCAGTATAAGGATGTTTATAGACTTCTTGGTAACTTAGCAAAGCAACAGTCTACACCAAAGCAGATCAATGATTTAACAATGGATGTGATTGTTAATTTCATCAAGACTCAGTTTGACCCTAAGCGATTTGCCATTTATGAAAGATTCATGTTCTGGAGTGAAATGCCACAAAAACCTGGTGAAACACCTCAAGAATTGCTGGCACGTATACAACAAAATGCTGCCACATGTGATTTTAGCTCGATAAAGGATCCTCAGGACGAAGCTCTGTGTTCATGCTTAATCTGTTCAGTCAACAATGAAGAATTTATTCAAAGTTAAAGATGATCAGCTAACATTTGCCCATGCTCTTGAGCTTGCAGTCAAAACAAAAGGTGCTGCCAAAGTTGCGAATGATACAGTACATGGTTACAAGCCAAAGGCTGTTAACAAGGTTACACATCACAGCAAGGCAAAGCCAAAAGGAGATGTAGATACTGGAAACAAGGCCAGTGATGCCTTAAAATCCAATACTACCTGTTTTCAATGTGGAAGGACAGATCATAAAGCCATTGAATGTCTTTTCAAAAACTCTGAATGCAACTATCGTGGAATCAAGAGTCATTTACAAAAGGTTTGCTGAAAAAATCAAGCTTCAGTGAAATACAGCGCAAAGCATTCCATCAAATGCATAAATGGATCAAATGCAGTCAATGGTCAAGAGTCACTGCTCAAGCTGGAAGTTCCCCTTCAGGTTCAAGGCAAGGCACTTTACATAGAATTGGACATTGCCACGACTGGAAACTTCATATCAATAGGAAAATCAATTTCTCTCAATAGGCATTTTCTTTTCATAGCCACTTTCCTTTAATAGACACTTTCTTCCAATAGCCACTTTCCTTTAATAGCCAATTTCCTTTAATAGCCACTTTGCGTTTTTAACAACTTCCCCTAACAGTCCTTTTTTTCTTAATAGCCAGTTTCTCCTAATAACCATTTTCTCTTAAGAGCCACTTTTTTTAAATAGCAACTTTTTGCCAAGAGACACTTTCTCTTAATAGCCACTTTCTCTTAATAGCCACATTCTTTTAATAGCCACTATCTTTAGATAGCAGATTTCTGCTAATAGCTTTTTTCACTTATTAGCCATTTCAGCTAAATAGCAACATTGTTTTGATAGCCACATTATATTAATAGCAGCTTTCTCTTAATAGCCCCTTTCTTTTAACAGCCAAATTCTCTCATTAGTCACTTTCTCTTAATAGCCACTTTCTCTTAATAGCCACATTCTTTTAATAGCCACTAACTTTAGATAGCAGATTTCTGCTAATAGCCATTTTCACGTACTAGACACTTCAGCTAAATAGCAACATTGCTTTAACAGCCACGTTATATTAATAGCAGCTTTCTCTTAATAGCCACTTTCTCTTAATAGTCACATTCTTTTAATAGCCACTGTCTTTTAATAGCCACTTTCTCGTAATAACCATTTTCTCTTAAGAGCCACTTTTTTTAAATAGCAACTTTCTGCCAAGAGCCGCTTTCTCTTAATAGCCTCTTTCTCTTAATGGCCACATTCTTTTAATAGCCCCTACCTTTAGATATCAGATTTCTGCTAATAGCTATTTTCACTTATTAGCCATTTCGGCTAAATAGCAACATTGTTTTGATAGCCACATTATATTAACAGCAGCTTTCTCTTAATAGCCCCTTTCTTTTAACAGCCAAATTCTCTCATTAGCCACTTTCTTTTAATAGACACTTTCTCTTCAAGGTCACTTTATTTTAATAGCCACACTATTTTAACAGTCAATCTGTTAATAGCCACTTTCTTAATAGCCATTTCCTATTATTAGCCACTTTCTCTTAATAGCCTCTTTGTTTCAATAGCCACTTTCTCTTAACAACCGCTTTCCTGAAATAGCCACTTTCATGTAATAGCCACTTTCAAGTAATAGCCACTTTGTCTTATAAGCAACTTTCTTGTAACAGCCGCATTCTTGTAATAGCCACTTTCATGTAATAGCCACTTTCTCTTATTAGCCACTTTCTTTTAATAGCCACTTTCTCTTAACAGCCTCTTTGTTTCAATAGCCACTTTCTCTTAACAGCCGCTTTCTTGTAATAGCCACTTTCTCTTATTAGCCACTTTCTTTTAATAGCCACTTTCTCTTAATAGCCTCTTTGTTTTAATAACCGCTTTCTTGTAATAGCAAAGTTTTTAATAGCCACTTTC